>JACN01111789.1:0-11907 GCA_000787155.1 Scartelaos histophorus | reverse complement strand
AAAAAAAAACAGAATTGGAATAAGTTTTGCTTTTCTAACAGTCTGATTTGATAACACCGTGACACCCAGGTTGGCCCAGGTATTCTTGTAGTTCGGCGTGGTGCATTCCTTGATTTTCAAACACTCTCTGAAGACACCCAGCTAAGCACATGTTCATTTTTAGGATTTCAAGAAGCACCTCGGGAGGAGAGGAAACTACACCTAGAGCAAGAATTGTCTTTACAAGCATTGTGTGTTTTTGAATACAAGAACCACAAAAGGCCAGCCTTATCTCGACAGGATATATCTCGGGTACATTCTTGCTAGCGGATTTTTCATATCGTCTCGCTTCCTTCTCCCTGAGGCAAAACAAAAGTGATTTTAATTACTGACAATGCAAAAGACTGGTGCAGGTTGGAAGAAGTACAGTCGGCTGAAGTGAAAAAGAAGATTATAAATATTACTAGGCTCGGTTCAAAAGCCAGTGTATGTTTTATGCATGACGGCTCATTGCAGCACTCTTCAAAGCGTCAACGAAAAGGACTAATTCGCAAATCATATTTTTGGGGGTGAGATTAGAAAATAACCGCTGCATGTTGTCAAAAGTGTAAGAAATCGGGATGAAACCTCTTATTGTCACAGATATTATTCATGGTTGAGTGTAATTGTGCCGTGTGATTTGCTGAGCGGAGCCAGAGCCAGATGCTACTGTCTGTCATCAGATGTTTTTGTCAAATAATTTTCACTAAACGTTGGCACAGAAAAAGATAAGGAAAAATCAGGTAGAGGCGGGAACTGCAATCTGGGAAACTGTTGCGGTAGTTAAAGTGCATATGACAGGTTAGACTATTAATTTCACTAAAACATCGTTAAAATAAATGTATTTACATTTTTACTGACAATCTTGCCTAGTTTTACTTATTTTATTTTATTTTTTGGTGAAATTCATATGTCTGCTTCCTGGTTGGAAATGGACAGAAGATATATCGTACACAGAGGTAATTTCATAACTTTTATCTAGTTTACCTAGTAACCAGGGCCAAAGGCTGTCTAAGTAACAATGCATAATAGCTACAACTAGACTAATAAAAAAAATGAATTCAATTTAGATTGTTTAATGGCTTAAACCAAGGGTGGGCAAACTACGGCCCGGGGGTCTTATGTGGCCCGTTGATATTTTTAGTCTGGCCCGCAGACCTGAAAGTTGAGTTTTGGCATTGGGGAATAGAATTTAATTCACTGAACAGAAGGAGCAGGACCAGCATCTGCATCTCCTACTGTTTTTAAAATAGACCGTCAGTGGCCATACCGGCTTGGCAAAGTCTGATCTCGTCAGATCTTGTTGGTACTTGGATGGGAGACCACTGGGAATTCCAGGTGCCACAGTGGAGCACCAGTTGCAAAAAAAGAACTGTTGTTGTGTCCTTAGGCAAGGCACTTCACCCACATTGCCTAGTATGGAAGTGGTGTGTGCATGAGTGATCGTGGTGGTGGAGTTGTGTTTTGTTTCATTCACACATGTTTAAGGCACAAATCCTGTATATTTAGGCTTTGGAGTTCTTCCCACAAATAGAAAACACTCTGTTCCACCTTGTGATGTCATGTGACAATACAGGAAGTGCTCCACTGTGTTTTTAAACTCCACACACCTTCATTAGAATCATTTTTCAGCAGGTAGCTGTTAACTTAAAAACTACCGCTTCATGACATCACAAGGTGGAACAGAGCATTTTAATGTTTGAAGATGCAGACAGATTAATAATAAAGCATTACTTAAACTTGTGTGAATGAAACAACTCCAGTTATATTCTGGATGAAGCAACAACATTTCAACATGGCTTAAAGCTCATAAAAGTAAAATGTGCGTAATATAAGACCTTCAGCTGATATAAGGCCACCAAACCAATTAGGAAAACATGAAAATCTCTCATACGCACTTTAAGATCAAACAGACGCTTAAGGTAGAGGGGGTGTTACACATAAGTAAGAGATGGTCAGTGACTTCCTGTTCTCTCGGGGGATGGATAAAAAGGCTTCATTGATCAAGATGTCTGAGAAAACCTTCAGATGTCCGCGAATGTATTTGACAATAATTCATCACTGATCTGCCTTTACACATTTTCTCTCTGACTAAAGGTGGTGATAAAATTGTGATGACAGTGTAGCGCTAAGCATGAATTACACTCAAAGTCAAGTGTTAAACAAAGACTCTGCTCTTTTCCCCTTTTTACAAAACTGACAAATCATCCTCCAAATATGCTTAATGACGCATCATGTAACTTTTCTGCTGCGTGGGTGTATTAGTAACTTTCATTGCCACTATAGCGTAAGATTAATGCCATATTGTGGAACATTCCAGGCAAAGCAATAACATCTTTAAGGAGACTAGCACTTATTGTCAACATATGTCAAATAAAGTATTACAAACAGAAATATTTTTGTGTGTATGCAAGTTATGTACTGTAACTTGATTTAAGTATTTCGTTTTGGTTAAAAAAAGATATATGAAAGAAAATCCTTCAAGAAAAGCCATGAAACTGACAAGATCTCTAGCATTTAATTTGATAGTGAATAACTTTGTATCTGAAATCCAATAGTGTACATTGAAATAGAGTGAAACACAATAGCTTGACCTTGGGTGTATGAAGCTGGTGCTGCAGCGGAAGCACACTCAGAGACCTCATTTGCGATCAATACATTAAATAAGGCCTTTTCTGGAGTGGGAGTACATCATGGAGATCTGAGGAGCTCTTAGCCGTGAACCATGATGAAAAGCTGGACAATTTCCCCCCCTTATGTTTGCTCTACACACCCATAAATCATTCTGAAACACTTCCGAAGGTGGTATGCTGTGCGCGGTGCTTATCTGACCCATATCGCTAGCGGTGCTTATTCCCAGGGCGGGGCTTCATTCATAATGTCTCGCTTCACAATGAGAGAACAGACACTGGTATTGTCCAACAGTCTTGTTAGATATACAGCGCAGATCTGTTTCATATAGGTGCTTGCACTTTTCAGAAATAAGGATGAAAAAGACTACTACAAGATGCATTACTTTTTGGTAGTAATAAAGTTGAAGTTAGAAAAATGTCTATATCACTAAAAAATATGATATAATAACTAGACCTTGCCTCAATAAAACTCCATGTTTCTAAGATTTCATAATAAATAGTTTAATACATTAATTACATCTTGTTTGTGGTTCATTTAAGCTAATTAGGAGAAGTTATAATAAAAGCTCAAAAATATTTCTTAAGTACTACTTAGCAAAAGAAGGTTGAACTGGGTCAACTGAAGAAAAGTATTTTTAAAGTGAGAACATGTTGCCACTTTTAACATCATAATTCGTCTTTTCTGAACATCCCATTGAACAACTGAGGGATTACACTTATATCTAGTACAAACTATTACTGCTGCTGACTGCTTATTTCTACTTCTTTACTATGATACTTATAGAACGGAGAATATAACACATGTACAGTTGTTCGGGCATTTATTAAATTTGGAATATGCACAAAATCACAACAAATATGCTAAAAGAAGTGTCATCAACTACATTTAAAGTACATTTCATGGCCCCATAAGGAGACATTATATTGATGCTATTAATGAAATGTTGTTGTGCTTTATGTAAGTCTCTCTATAATGTCCTCTGCACCTCCCCAAATACTGCAGATGGAAAGCAGCTTGCATTCGCCCGCGGGCCTGTCTCCAGATCTTGAGGCGGGCTTGGTCAGGACTACTTTAGCTGGACGATTTTAACATGTGCATATTTTAAATGGTGTGCTAATTTTGCAATAGTACAACAACAACTGGTGTGCTGCATCTTTTATTACAACAACTACAGCAAAACTGAGTCTATAGGAGGATCATTGTACAGTATGTCTGAGCATATATCTCAGAAAGTGAAAGTTATGTCTTTCTTTAAAAATGCACCCAAGAAAAGTACATTTCCTTCCCCAGATGTCTCCTGTACCTTGTCCAGTGCCAGGCCAGTGGGTCTAATCTCCTGGATCTCCACAGCCTGTGGATCTGTGTGACTGGCACGTGGAGGCGTATTGACCCAGACTGGGCTCGGAGGCAGTGGGATTGATGTAGTCGACTGGGAGAGGCTCTGTCCTGAGGGGAAAGTCTCTCTGGGGCTGGGCTTCAGATGAAAGTGGGGCACAAAGTCTGCAGCGCACCACTTTTACTCTGTTTGAGACAATGCACTGAGTGGATTTATTACTCTGAGAAAGACACGCTAGTTTTTCTTTCTTAATGATAGATTGGTTTGGTTTTGAGGTGGGAAAGAAGAATCCATGGTACAAGAATTAGTCTCTATGCACACGCTAAAGTGCTTTGCTTGCACCGTCGTCGCACGAATAGAAGGTTCTGGGTTCAAACCTGCATCACCTGAACCTACCCATAACTGATAATGTCATTGATATGGACGGAATGAAAATTGTGAGGGAAAAAAATAGTGTCAAGGTGGTGACTTTGCCCGTTTTCTGTTTTTCTATCAAACATATTTAACCATTTTTTTGGGGTTTTTTTCTGTAAGCAGCCATAGAGACACTGAATAAAGAATGAAACCAGATACACGTGGTCAAAGACTAGAACAAAACCTAACTAAATCTACACCAGAACTAGACATGGCTGAAATGTAATCATGTAACTCTAAATAAAAAGATTAACACTATACTTTCACTATACTTATGCTATACTAAGTGACATGTTTAGCCATCTGAGCTCTTTATTGGTCTGACAGTTGTTTCACAGTAACAATTACACACTGAAAATCTATAGTGTTCTTGTTGAAACAGGTCACACAGGGATATTGTCACATCTCCACGACAGAGCGGGGAAAGTTGGTCCGTATATTCGTCGAGTATCTGGAGTTTTACCATTTGGCACGAGGCGCTGATTGATGCTGACCCACTGAGTTTGATATCAGCCCAGGGATCTGCTCAGATTAGGGCATTATCCAGGACGAATGCAGCCTGAAATGAACTCTCTATCTCCCTCCAAGGCTTTCTCCCAACAGCAATATGTAGCAAGTTAATCAATACAACACATTCTTGCAGAGATAATAAATATAAGGGATTTATTTGGCCAGTGTTCAGTTTGTCACCTACAATATATTTTTGTCAAGGTCATAGTTTTGCTGGCTAAAACCAAACTAGAATAAAGTAAATACTAAAACCAAATCAATTAGTAAAGTACATTTTTGTTACCCACTTAATATAAGTGACTTGTGCAGACGATATCCAACATTCCCCTTTTCAGTCAAAGATCATGTCCAGACCATATACAAACTCATATTAATAGTGTTTTTCTACTTAAAGTGTTTTACATCAAGGAACCACTTAACCTTTCACACACACATTCATACACTAATGCAAGCAGATACTGGGGACATGTTAAGTGTCTTGCCAAAAGACACAACCACAGTATTAACTCGCTGGAAAATCTTGGTATGCTGCATATTCATGGATTTCATTGAAGTTTCCTATTCAAACAATGCAATAAAAAAAAAAAAAAAGTTGATAATTTTTACAGTTACGGTTCTACGCTTTTATCATTCTTAAAACCGAAAAAAGGACAAGACAAAAATAACCAATGTAAGAATGTCAGTAGGAGTAATTGTGCGACGAGTGACTAATATGAAAATCAATACAGTTCGCACATAACCTTATAAAAAGGACAGAGTAGCTTTCAATGCAGAGAAGGAAAGATGCTGAGGTGGCAATTTTCTGGATTGGTAAAAAGAAGGATCGGGACAAGAGCTCCCACATAAACTCGAGAATAAATAACGGACAATATTTCTGAATCCAATACAAACAAGCCAATATTTGTGGTGATGGATTTGCAGATTACACCTCGGTACAAGAACCTCTGCTAATAGTGTGTGCACAAGGGCTCTAAATATGGCTGCCAAAGTGCATTTCATTAAGTGGAAATGAATGGAAATGAAAGAAATACACAAATCCATGACAGGATCAAAACCAAGTTAAAAACCATGTTAAAAAGTGTAAAAATGTTTTCTCTAAAACTTAGTATGACACATGTAAAAATGTTACTAGAGCTTGAAACTCCAATCCAAACACTATAATATATTTAATGCAACACAAAATTAGAGCTGTGTTGAAAAAATCGATTTTCCGATTCTGAATCGATTTGCATATTAAATTCTCAATATCGATTCGCGCGCAAAAATCTCTCAATATCGATTCGCGCGTCCAAAAATCGATTACTAAATATATATAAATACAATTATTTTTTAGTAGCCTATTCCCCCGGTAAACTTTTATCTAAGTCGCGTCCATGGTATTCACATTGTGGCGCACTCGCATCATAGACTCTGCTGCTCTCGCCATCGACCCATCGTGACAGACAACGGCGCTAATATGGTGCGTGCGGATCATGGGTCTAACTCACGTCGGCTGCTTTGTGCATAGAATCAACCTCGCTTCGCAAGCCGGTCTCAAACTCCCAAATATTGCACGGGAGAGTGAGGCACATAGCGAAGTGTTTCCATCGCAGTACTACAGCCACTCTCACAGCCATCAGTAACTACCAATACTTGCATAATTTGCTGTTAAATGTCAATCTCATGCTAGTTTTAACATGTTGTATGTAAAACAGGTTAAGGTTAAAAAAATGTTTTTAAGAACACTAACCAGAATCGAGATTGGATCGAATCGAATTGAATCGGGATAATCGATCCTTAATCTTAAGGATTGGAATCAAATCGATTCTTGGGATTTGAATCGATACCCAGCCCTACACAAAATATAATACATTTACTTAATTTCATGATGTGGCTCAATAAAAACTAGGTAAGATAGGTCCAACAGCGCCCCTTTTATGTTTTATTTTTTCAGTGTGATTAAATTTCAATATTAGGATCAGTATCAATTAGTATCTGAATTTTGACAATGCTACAAAACACTAGAGTACAATGTGCTGAAAGCTTTTGAAAATGCGTGCTTTGTTTCTTTGTCAGTTTGTTGCAGAACTGGTGACTCAACATTCTGACCCACTGCACACGGCTCGATGGTGCAGTGGGGACATAATGGGGACATGTTGGCGGTGCCCCTTGTGGCAGCAGAGGAAACTGCCTGTGTCGGAGTCGGGGCAAAGTGACACACGAGGGGAGAAGTGGACGGTCCCTTCACAAAGCAGGGACACTCCACCATGACACTTCAAATGTTCCAGCAGCTTGTTTCAAACTGACACGCTGTTGACTTCAGCCGAGTGCAATCACTGAGCCAAGCCGAGATAGAAATACTCAAGAAGACTTAATACCAATTAGTTTGTGAGGATTATAAAGTTCATTTTCAGAGCATTCACAGTGTAATATAGAAAACTCAGTGCACTCTTAAGACAGAAAACCTGCCTGGGTGCTCTGGCTCCCCAAAGATCTTGCATTTGTTCAATTACAACTGTTTATATTGTTAAAACATGTAAAAACATTTTAGTATTATGTTGTTATCTTAACTACGGCTAGGGATTTTCTGACGAGCACTGTGATTAGTTTTGCAATTTGCATTTTAATAATATTACTCAGTTAAAAGTTCACATTTAAAAGGAGTCCAGAAGATTAGAAAGACCAAAAGATTGAACTGACATGAACTGACAAACAAGAATCATCTTTCAGAATATGCTTGAACAGATCTACAAGGTTAGCAGTTTATGCTGAATAATATTTTCTTTTTGGTAATTATGGTGAAACCTTTGTGATTTGCTAATTGTGTATACTGTATTCAATCAATTATCTCGAGCTTTGTGTAAATTCACTTCAAAGTTTATAGTTCAGACTTATCTGAGCTTCTCTCTTTGCTACAGTTCACAACAGCAGCAAATATCAAATGACTGATGTCTGCTTCTTTTCTAGGATTTATGTGTGACTTAAGGAAGGGCATTTGGAGTTAAAACTAAACACAAACATAGCAAAATGACTAATAAATGACCCGGTTTGCTGTGTTAATCCTTATAAAGAGATGCATAGCTTTGGTAATGCTTTTAAAATGGGTCAAATGTGTACTCTGTGCATTGAAAAAGAGATTTTTTTTCCAATTGTTTCCACATTTTTTAGCATTCAGATTTGTCAAAGCAGTTTCCCCCCATTTTTAAAACATAACTCGATTGAAATCCTAATCAAAAACCCGCTGAGTGACAGTCAACAGCTCTGTCCCAGCCTCCTTCTCCAGACGCCTCTCCATTTCTTATTTAGCTCCTTTTTGGTGTCTTTGTCTTTTGATTCCCACGAGACCCAACGCGGCATGCAGTTTAAAATGAACACTCGCTGAAAGATGGATGAGGAAAAGTTCTCCCAAGACCCAAGCCTCCAAAATGTGATTAAACATTAAAGAGAAAGGGAAATTCCACTTTGTGTGAAAAATCCTTAAGAGGATAAAAGAAATATATTGCAAATTATACCAGGTGGGTTTATAATCCAGTGACTACTTTCTATTACAAAACACTTTATCGAAGTCATTAGCCGTTTGCTGTGATACGGGCTTCAAATATATAGCATTTTTGAAGTCTGCACAAGTTTATTCTAAATTCTGGGATGGACAACAGACAAGTGGAACACAATGCAAATTCAATGGAAAAACTGCGATTAACCTCAGACTATCACACACTTTAAAAAGAAATCAAGATGGTTTTGGCAAATGAAATCCACTCGGGGGGATAGGCTGAAAAAAATCAAATAAAATCACAGATGGTAGCTTTAATAGTTATGATGAAGGCAAAATCAATTGTTTTTGGTTGAAGTGGACAAATACTTAATCGTTTTTCATTTGGTCTAAAGATATATTAATATTATTATACTTTATCAACATTTATACTTTTTGTGAAGCTCAAAAACAATGTTGAGAGTAAAAAAATAGTATAGTTTTTTTCATAATTTGTAATAAAAAAGAAAAACTAATGAAACTTTTTGCCTATATGACACTTCTAATCCATTCCAATCCAGCATTTTGATGTGATGTGTCAGTTAATCATTAAAAATCATGGTCTGCTTCACTTTTGCCTGCAGTCACATCTTTTTCCACCGTTTTGAACATTCTGATTGACGGAGCATTTGAAAGGCACTGTGTGTGTATAGGTGGCGGTTACGAAATGTGAAATATGCGTCCGTCTTTCACTCACCTCATTGTTTATAAGCTCCATGACAAAAGTGGCCGTGCTGCCGTTGATCCCGATGAAGAGGTTGATGCAGGTCAGAACCACGTAGGCTGTGCTTGGGACGGTGAAGACGAAGGATGCGGGGTACATCATCGGAGTGATCGCCCATCTAGAAAAAATAAATAATTACTAAAATAACTGGGGAAAAGTTGTGAATTGCAAAAAAAAATGCCACTGAGGAGTCAAACAATTCAGTTATACATTTGGTTATAGGGTAAAAAAGTGTGGTGCTTTCAAATGCGTATTCCCTGCTTACATTTTGACCTTAATAGCATAATTCTGCAGTACTCCATACTTGTACAAACGCATACAGGGATGCCAGTTGTAAAGACGCACTGAGGAATTTTTCACAGCGAAAGGCTTGTCTTCAAACCAATGATCCGCACTATTGTATTAAAGTCCTTTATCCCAAAGGAAGAAAGGAGTTGTAGTCACCGTGCCAAGATAAAAGTTCAGCTCTAGAGACAAGCCCGCTCAATGATGCACATTTTTTGACGTATTTTGGTACTTTTGCTAAGTTTGATTTGAATTGTTGATTCCTACGGCCACAATACTGATTTCTTATCCCTCTGAAACCTATAAATTACCATCTTTTGATCAGAGGACCAGTTTCTACTTTTTTGTTATTTGAAAAACACTTGGAGCTTTCAGGTTTCATTTTACAATCATTTCAATTTTCTATTTTTTTAATAACTGGTGTTGTACTGTTAAGTGTGTTAATGGATTTGCATAGCTTCTGTTAATTCAGTGTTTTTAGTGACCTATAATGGCACTATCTTTGAGTGGCTTTTCAAAACAATGCTCCATGCAACCTTTAACTCAATTAAAACCAGAGTCGCAACACTGAAATCAATGTTTGCAGCTTGTGTTGAATCAATTTAGCTGCACTTAGATTTATTCCAGAGATTTTGTGTTGCTAATGGTGACAGCGGGGCCTTAATAGATTGAAAACATGCATGTATAAAAAAGGGACGAGTCAATATTACAGGACACAGCTTACCCGTAAAAAAGGAGCAGCAGGATTAATGCAGGCAGGTTAGGAGGAGAGACGTAGGCTTTAGTTTGGAAGCACAGGAAGATTCCGATCACGATGAGGGATGGGACCGCGTAGTTGCACTGTAAACAATTAAAAAAAAAAAAATAGTATATACAGGATCACGGGTGAGTAGTGACAATACATTTGAGTAACTTTTTAATAAAATTCTACTTCTCTGAATACACTACCAGTCAAATGTTTGGACAGTTTAGTAGTGTAAGTTTAAACAGCACCAGTCAAAAGACACATCCTCTCATTCAATGTTTTTACAGATGGAAGAATCAAATATATGAAGCAAGATATAAGGAATTATGCAGTAAAGTAAAAAGTTAAACAACTCCTCAATAGTTTTCAACAAAGCAAATGGTGGATACTTTGAGGATTTTAAAATAAAATGTTAAAAACAAAATTCTAAAATGATTTGTGTGTTCAAACTTTTGACTTCCCTAAATGTCTAAATGTTTTTTGTTGACTATATGAAATTGTTTTGGAATATTTGAGTTTCTTGCAGATTCAAATGTGATTTTTTTTTTTTTTTTCATTTTCACGCTCAATCCTTTCAAAATACGAGAATTTGTGCATTTTTTTCCAGCATTCCAATGGAAGAATCAAATATATGAAGCAAGATATAAGGAATTATGTAGTAAAGTAAAAAGTTAAACAACTCCTCAATATTTTTCGACAAAGCAAATGGTGGATACTTTGAGGATTTTAAAATAAAATGTTAAAAACAAAATTCTAAAATGATTTGTGTGTTCAAACTTTTGACTTCCCTAAATGTCTAAATGTTTTTTGTTGACTATATGAAATTGTTTTGGAATATTTGAGTTTCTTGCAGATTCAAATGTGATTATTATTTTTTTTTTTCATTTTCACGCTGAATTTGTGAATTTTTTTCCAGTATTGTGCTTCCAATTACATGAACCCTATATAATTAATTAAATGTGACGTCACTGTTACAATTTCTGTTCTCGAAATATTTTTTTTTTGAGTAAATACTTTAACCTTGAGTAATATTGAAGGAAATAATAAAATGTTCTTCCCATGTCTGCATAGTGTAGTTGTGTATTTAATCTTCAAAGTAAATATTAACACATCTTTGGAACAGATTCCCGGGAACAGCTCAACAGTTGATTGCCGCGGGGTCCAACCTACTACATTTTCTTCTTAAGTGCGTTTGTTTTGTGCACCGAGACACCTTTATCCCTCCGTAATGACAAGTGCTGTGCTATTGTGTGTTGACTGAAGCTCGCTGATGAAATGTTTACTCCCATTACGCTGGAGGGGGATGACCTATAATCCTGTCGAACGCTACCAACCAGGGATAGACCGAGCAGATAATTATGACGGCCAATATCTACGGCTTTTTCAAACGCACCAGCAATCTCGGAGCCTCTCAGCCGAACACAGTAAATGCAGGTTTTATAACCATAGGTAGGTAAGAAAAAGAGGAAGGACTAATAATCAAATAATTGTGAAATAAGGACTTAAAGTAGAGCTACGGTTTGAATTAAGTTCTGACAAAGATCCAAATTTTTACCAGAGGGATAGTTGCAAATTTTTGAATTGACATGCTTCAGCTTTCAGATTGTAAAATGCACAAAAACATACAATAATATACATTTTCCAGTTTATCTCTATAGTGTTAATTCCATAAACATGACCTAAATGTGTCCTCATATACAAGGTATAAACTAAACTAAACTAAACTAAAC
>KN493332.1:36710-57832 GCA_000787155.1 Scartelaos histophorus | reverse complement strand
AAAAGCACAAATTGGAATATTTCAGACGGTCCACTTAAAAACGTCTCTAGTGTTCCTTTGATAACTGTACTGGATGTTGTATTTGAACCATCAATACTGTTGCTCACCCTTGTATTGTTTGTCCAGCCAACAGAAGCATGTCATTTGAGGGCTTCCTGCGGTTCATGGAATCCAGCCACTGCAGTATCTTTGACCAGACCCACACTCAGGTGTACCAGGACATGAACCAGCCACTCACCAGCTACTTCATCTCCAGCTCCCACAACACCTACCTGACCGGGAATCAGCTCATTGGACTAAGTGATCTGAGCGCCTATGTCATGTGTGTCTCCAAGAATTTACATGTTACTTTAAAGGTCCAATATTATACAAAATTGATTCTTGTGAGTTTTAAGACATGAAAACATGTCTGGATTTGTGTTTTGTTTCAAACATGTTTGAGTAATCCTGTATTATAAGTCTGTCTACATCTCCATAGCTCAAAATGCTCTGTTCCACCTTATGATAATCCAATGAGGTTCATTTGGTTTTCCAATAATTTGTTATTAGGTTTGTGACGTAGGTTGACTATTAGTGGGTTGGTGTTCAGTGAATAAGGTTTAAAAACACACACAAAAGGCAGGATGTGGTCTATAATTTACTTTTTTTGTTTTTTAATAATTACACAAAAAAGTGAAAGTGCAAAAAGTGCAATGAGGCAGGCAGTAGTTTCCTCTCTAGCAGCAGAGGCACCTATTGTGTGATCTGCCTGATTGGGTAAAACTATACTGACAAATACAGAGATGATAAAAATAAACACTAGCTTCTCATATTGCCCTCACACTCCATAAAACAACCCCAAATAAGTGTTAAAACATAAAAAGTAAAACTTTAAAAGACAGTGATGGGTGAAGGTGCTGAGTGTTCTTTCTTATGGGTAACAAATCTGCCTGTTTGTTACCAGTTTATTTTTTTAGACCAAGAGTTTGTTTTATACCTGACAGTTTCGACTGCTCACTAGTGGTCACGTGTCCTGTCAGCTGATTTATACAATTTACAATTCCAAATGTGAAGTAGTGAAGGAGTTTGGAGTTTAAAAACACAGTGGAAAACTTCCTGAATTACCACATGACAGTGAGGAGTGTGTTGTCCGCCCAAATATACAGGATTATCATGTTAAACATGTGTGAATGAAACAAAAGTCCAGGTATGTTTTTGATTAGGATACAATATTACAACATGTATATAAAAAACGTCATACATTCACACCTATAAAGTTGACAACTATGAAAGTAAAATGATTCTCAATACTTAAGTAACCCCCAGTAGAAAAGATTTTAAGTACTCCCGACATAAAGTACCCGCTCCACTCCCTTTAGTGCCACATTTCCACTAGTGCCCATCATCCCCTCTCCTCTCCTTTGGACACTCTCCGGCTCTCTGTGTATCACTCGTGAAGCAGACAGGGAAATGACTGTGGCTCTTCTGTGGGACAATGGGAGCGATTACAAAAGGGGCTGATGACTGCAGAAGAGCTGTATTTACACTGTGAATGGTGCAAAGTGCTGAGCCCCTCCGGTCAGCCTCAAAGCCACTGGACTGGGAGCTCTGCTGAAATGATGAAAGAACAGTTAGAGGAGAGGGAGGTGAATGGTGCAAAGTGCTGAGCCCCTCCGGTCAGCTTATATATATATCGCTTATATATACTGGGGAAGGAAATCAATATATGCAACAATACATTATTTAGCAAGTTTCTATCTATAAGTAAATATATGTACATTGCATATAGGTCAAGACAACTGGTACAACTCCATTTTGAGCTAGTGGAGAATACTAGATGAGTTATGCACTGAAAATTGCAAATATTATTATTTTACACTTATTTAGCAAAAAAAGACAAGCTTTATGATGCTAGCAGCTCAGTTCCCCTGGCATCCCATACTGTGTCCCTGAGCAAGACCTTTCACACACCCTTCATGTACTCATAATAATAATCAAGCAAAGGGGGTGAAGTATCCTGCCAAAGACAAAACAATCCCTCCTCTGTGCAGGGACTGACTTGCACCTTCTAACTCAGTTTGAGTAAATGTGGTGAAAAACCCAAATAGTGCAGCAACTTTTGCTGTAAAATAGAACAGAAAAATCAAAAAGCCTGATACTAGAGGAAAAGGTGATGCAATAATAAAGAGGGCATTAAATGTACATTTGAAGCACAGTTTAATGTTACTGAAGCTGTCAGATGCACATCTGTCTTCATTCACAACAGTTTATATTGGGTCTTTATTCTGCTAGAATCTAGTAATACAGATGCAGAACTGAAATCCAAACTACATGTGTGCAAACGTTGTGATGTCATCTACATAACCTCTATTCAACAGGAAGTCTGAGGGTTAACAAAAATAGGCATGAAGGTCACATTTGGCCCTAGAACCTAGTGTGCCCCTTTCTAAAAAGTCCCATAAGTCATAGAAGATATATCTATTAGATTAGATAGCTGTTTTCCTTTCTATACTAAGTGGATTATCATTGAGTACATTCATACTTGAGTTGCCCTTTAGTTGTAAACAACACATTCAATTTGTACTGTAATCTTACATATAAAACAAGGCAGATGCAATGCGGTATGAAGTATAAAGCATTAAGTGTACACGTGACTGCTGTTTGTAATCAAATATTCATGTTAGCTTTTGTTCTGTTTGTGCTTTGATTTACAACAGTGCAGTACATGCAAGTAATAGACACGTTCTTGTAGTAACTGCAGGAAAAGGACAATTATAAAACTGTTACCATTTTGCTTCTGTTTCAAGTTTAGTCCTCCCCTTCTGAATTCCTCTCATGGAATGCTGCACCGAGGGCGTTTAATACTATGGTATACTTGTGTGTACAGTGCCCTGAGAAAAGGCTGCCGCTGCCTGGAGATCGACTGTTGGGATGGGCCCGAGCTGGAGCCTGTTGTGTACCACGGCTACACCCTGACCACCAAGATCCTGTTCAAGGATGTCATCAGCACCATTGGACAGCATGCCTTTGAGGTAACACCACTGAGCTCTGTAATGCTGCAGGCTCTCAGTCAGGGCTCTAGCATCCACTCTGTAGGCAATAAGACTCCCCACTGAGAAGGATCTGCTCTCATTAAACATCTCCACCAGAACAGAAACCTTACATGACATGTTCTTTGATTTTAGGAGTCTAGAAGATAGTAAAACTGATGAATGTATTTAAGTATAGTTTCTGCTTACTTATTCAAGTTATAAAATTATGAAGATATTCAAAAGATTAAAAAAAAAAAAAGAAAGAAAAAGCGGCATGGTGGCTGAATGGCAACATTCATGCCTCACAGCAAAGCAAGGCCCAGGTCGCCCCGGGCCTCCCTGACATTATTCTGGAACACATGGATAAATATAAAGATCCTAGATGATGAATCTGTCACTGATAATATTCTAAGTGCCATTTGATTATCTGTGCAGTGCATTTGGAATATACTTTTAATTAAAGGTGCACTGTAGAACTTTTCTGGTGGAGGGACAAGCAGGTGATGTCACCATACTAAGTTACAGGTCAGATCTGAGGAGAGGATATCCAACCATATTGTAGAACATTACAGACATAGCGATAACATAAGCCAAAATAGTATTTGATATATATTGTGTATATTGTGTAATAGTGGTAATTGATGTTAAAGTTTTTATTTTAAGAATCTAACTCAACTACTGTAAACATTTTACAATGTTTTGAAACTTTGAACATGTTATTGAATAAGATTTTAACTCCACATGTCTCCACTAGGTGTCTGCTTATCCTGTCATCCTCTCGCTGGAGAACCACTGCTCCAGGAGGCAGCAGGAGGTTATGGCCAACCACCTGGTGTCCATTCTGGGGGACAAATTACTAAATTCTCCCCTGAACCAGCCCACTACTGGAGAGCTCCCAAGTCCAGATGTAAGTCACAAGGCTGGAGTAGAGTTATCTAATATGTAGTATTTGTAGTTCATACTTGATCCATAGGCGCAGATAGGAGGCGCTGGAGCTTGTGAGGCTCATATAGCAAAGAAGTGGACTCGCTATGGGCCTAATTAGTCTTATTCAGAGGCACCCTGCTCCCCCCTGCTCCTCCCTCCCCCCCAGGACGAACAACAGTAGATGGACATCAGTATTCACACTCTCTCCTACTTCCATTAAATGTAATTGATGGGGTTGGATTTGAACAGTGAATGTGAGTCTGAAACACCTCAGGCACTAGGCAAATTGTTCATTTCGATTAGGCTCTCTGAGGTTTGATTACTTCACTAATATGACAGAATAACTGCTGTGTAAGATGGCGCAGGATCACTCTAGCTGTCAATAGACATTAACAGTAGTTTAGGGAGAAATGTACTTTTTGACCCCAATGATGAAGAGGCTTGATTCTTTTTTAGGTTTCGTTTGGGGATTATAGAATATTAACTGATTCATGTATTGTTATGATGTTGATGCCCTCCTAAAAGTCATTTTTTCACATTTTACGGGGAAAAAAACTATACCAATTAAAAACTGCACAATATGTGATAATGTTTTCATACAAAATGATAAGATAATGTGAAATTATATTTTTATGTTAGTCTCTTGTGTAACACAAAGCCACAAAATGACTTAAAAATGTTCTCGGATTACCTTTTGAGCCATTTTAAGCGATTAAAAGATTATTTTCAAATATCTCATGATCCATTCAACTAAGAGGTTGAAATTTGTAACAGACCAATACTGGCCTCGATATTGATCAGTATTGACTTGATTAAAAACAAAATCATTATTTGTTTCACACTCACACGTTCACTCAGGACCCAGTGCTCTTCTACTGAACATGCACAGTTTTGCCAGGTATGACCTATTTGAAAACCAAAATAAATCAGCTTTTAATATTATAAAGTGAGGCCAGACAGGCACAGATGGCTTCACACCAAATGCTTCCTCTTGACTCTAAAACTTCCCATATCCTTCCTAAACTCATGTATCACATTCAGAGAGCTCCATGCCTCAGCAGTGTCCTAATTGGATAAACAACAGAAGCTAAATTAGATGCCAAAAACACTTTCTGCTGTTGCACCATAGGCTGTCTGTGCAGGGGTTCAGTAATGCGTCACCAATGCAGAGCGCAGGGCAGGCTAATTTTTCACTGTTATCGTCAGATTAGATATGAGCCCTAGTTCATTAACAACTCATAACGGGGACTATTTTTTTACTGTCTCCTCAGAAATCTCATAATATCATAAATTACATCAACATGAGCGCAGCCTCCGCTCCAGTTTGCTGGTCTGGATCATTTTGTGGAGAGAGTCACACAGATGTATAATTTACATGGGGCACAGGCTGCTAAAGGACGGTAAATGTGGGCAGAGCAGTAATTATTTTATGCATACTTGGCCCCTGTGTACAGTCAAGTGCAACATTCGAGGTAACTTCCTGTCTTGTGGTTCACCAAAGTGCCGCCACCTACACTCATGACTGGAATATGTGAACTCAAGGTATTTAGTTGTGGGTAATGTAAAAACACTGTGTGCACATTTGTCGCATGTGAAATATAATAGACGGTTATGGATTTGTTTGCTAGTAAGTGGATTGGTGACTGGTGGATGAGCTGCCACCTGCTGGTTTCCATGGAGATGGTGCCTGAAATGTTCCACAGTATGGGTGGCATTAACCTATCTATCTCGCATTCATTAAATTACAGATGGTTTTATTGCTCAAAAACAGCTTGCAATGCATTTTTACATAGTGTGTGTGACTTTGTGTCCATGGAGAAGTTTAATACTAGATTGTACCAACATTCTTGGAAAACCAATAACATCTCAATGAAAAGCTAAATAGTGCACATTTAAATTTATTACCTAAATGGATAAAAATGGATAATGTATCTACTTAAGAATAATAACCCTTACCCTTAATAATATTTTGTGTAATATTCACCTAATCAAAGTACTTAACCCATTTGTAATGCCAGGACCTGAAGTATAAGATCCTCATTAAAAATAAGAAGTGCAAGAATAAGATGAGTGAGGGAGCCACAGAGAGAGACATACAGGACTATGCAGAGGAGGAGGAGGAAGAGGAGGATGAAGACGAGTTAGATTCAGACTATGAAGAAGAGGAAGACAAAAAACTCAAGAACAAAGTCAAGTTCTGGTCCCCGAGATCAGCCCCGAAAGAACATAAGAAGAAAGTAAGTCAGACTTACAGAGCAGAGTGGTGAAAGAAACCCAGACTTTGATGGACTTTCTATACTGATATGGTGTAGAGGGTTTAGAACAGGGTTTGTTTGTGTTGCATTGACTCTGCATTGAATGTAGAAGTTCTCAAACTCTTCACATATAGTACCAATACTATTTCAGATAATATGGCTTTACAAGTACCACCAGAGTACTATACTATACTACTATTATACTAACACATACTGTAGAATGTGCTCATGTTCATATTTCAGGTTCATAGGATATTAGCCATAAGAAATAATGTCATAATGTAAATTGGATTATTTTACTAGAATGTTTGTGTTAAACACTCAAAACTGAAACTGATGCCTGGAGTTTTATGATTGATAACATTGAAGTGAAATGGCCATTTACAAACCTTTATTACATATTATTGATAATTAAATTAGATGAGTATAATATTTATTGTGCCTTTTGTTTGGATGAGTAGAAGAAGGTAGTGGCCGAGGCTCTGTCTGATCTGGTCATCTACACCAGATCAGTAAAATTCATCAGTTTCAGCCACTCCAGAGACAACCAGAACAGCTACGAAAACACCTCCCTGTCTGAGAAGAAGGCCAGCAAGCTAGTCAAGTCTGCAGGTAACACAATGACTCAGGCAGCCAGTGCAGGGAGGAGGTACTGAGGGACAACAGGTAATCGAGGATAAAGTCAGATCATCAAGTATTCAGTCACTATGTAGCAAGATCAGTTAATTAAACAAACAACTTTATTTATAACCTGTGTCACTAGTGGAGGGCTCATTTTCCGCTGGTCTCCATCGAGATGTTATTGCTTTGCCTGGAATGTTCCACTGTATGCATTAAGCATACTGTATTTATTTTGTCTTGATAGTCTTTATTTATTTGGATAAAAATGAATAAAGACTTGGCCTGGTAACATCATCAGATGTGTAGTAACATTTGTATGGAGACAAGCAGGAGGCAGACCCTCCAGGAGAAAATGTTACATTATACACCTTTAACAAAGAAAAAAAGACCACAATTATATATGACATGACAACATAGTTATTGGAGTAACCAGTAAGCAAATACTGATAAGTCTGCGGCCCAGTTGAGACAGCTGCATCTACCTTGAACACTATGATAAATCAATTTGGAAAATACAACTAGGGTAAGATGATTAGTTTGGTTGTCACTAAAGGAGGACATTTTATTTTAGTCTGATTAGAAAGAAATGCCAATACATTAAAAGGCTACTTAGTGAATATATAAGTGTAGCTGGGGCTGTTTTGTGACTCACACTTTGTGGTTTAAGCAGGTTATTGAAGGTGTTAGAGGTGTCACTGACCTTTAAGTGTTGCTGTTTGTTGTCAGGTGCAGACTTTGTTCGTCACAATCAGAGTTTCCTAAGCAGGATCTACCCCACGGGCTCGCGCACAGACTCCTCCAACTATAACCCACAGAAGTTTTGGAATGTCGGCGCACAGCTCGGTACGATTAAGGACACTGAAAGAGATTTAAGATTCATTATAATTATCCAGTTTTTCTAGTGAACCTGCATGTTTCCATGGAGTTGTTTTTCAACAGTATAGAATTAAACACATCTAACTTATTTTATTTATTCAAATACAAGTGTTTTAATTGCGAATAAAATATCTTGAAAAACTCTTTCTCTGAGAAGGGTCATCTCTCTAGAGATGTGACCTGTACCATGCACTGGTGAAACAAAGCAAAGCAATAACATCTCCATGGAGAAAAGCAGGTCACCTTAAAAGTTACATAGTACCCCATTAAATTAATCTGAAAGTAGTCAAAATATAGCAGGAACATGTCACAATATTCACTAATACAAATAAAAAACAATTGAACAACTTCACTCTTACCCCAGTTATACTGGCTGTCTGAATGAATTGTCCAAGGCCGTTAATAGTGGTAAACATATATTATAGATGGGCACATAAGTGTTAATGATGATTTAAATGGATGTAGTGATGTTTAAACTGTGGATACGCCCTGATCTTTGACATGTCTGACACTGCTGTTTTTGCACCTCTTCTTCACACCGGGCTCTGAGTCACATCCAGCTGCACAGCACAGGGTGACACTGCGCCTAAGTGTTAGCTGTTCACTTTTAAATAGATTATCCATCTCTGATGGAACTTGTCCCACAGAGCCACCACTATTATCACATTCAATTTGACATACTGTTTATAATGGTATATATGTTTTGGTTTTTTTTTTAGTGGCCCTTAATTTCCAGTCACTGGACCGTGGCATGGACCTCAATGACGGCCGCTTCCAGGACAATGGAGGCTGTGGGTACATCCTGAAACCAGACGTGCTCATGTCTAAGAAAAGCTTTGATCCAGGATGGGGTCACCACCGCATCACACCCAGAAATGTGGCAATAAGGGTACACAGTGCAATTCTGTTTTTTTGTATTAAGATAACAGGTTTAGATCATATAAATGATTGGTTTTATAATTATATATTTGCCCTTCAAACTGCAGGTTTCTAAGGTTTCCCTCCAGGGCTCCTTGCTGGTCCTGTGAACCAACAATGATGTAAAACTCCATAATAATGACTTCACTTAATTAGATGCTCTACTCCAGAAAGAGGACACAGTGCTAATGCAATTATACTCCTGGTCTAATTAATCAATTAGCTCCACTCTATTTAGCATCAGCCTAGGTGCATTTGTGGCAGATTTCTTGACAGCGTGTTGGCACTAAACCAGATCTTTCTTCTAATAAGTTTAGAGACATCATTTCTTAATAATTTCCTAATACTTGAAATAACTGCGTGTAGATTTTGAACTAAATAAGTAATTTAAGGGTAATCACTGAAGGGTGCACTAAAGAAAATCATAATAGTACAACCTCTTTACCATATCTAACACTGTTATTTTAAATGCATGCCTTCCAATGTCTATAGTTATAATAAACCATTTCAGTTAAAAGAATATATAAAATGAAAAGTAGTTGTAGAAAATCAAAAACAATAAGTGCTTTTTACACACTATAAGTTTTCAGATGCTGCAAGCAGTTTGTATTATATAAAAATGTGATGTTCTGGTTTTGTACCCAGAGAGATAAAAAAAAAAATGTATGTGCATCAACACGCTGTATTGTTAGATAACTTGAGGGGATTCTGGCCAGTCTTGTGACTCAGAGACAGGGCCAGCATTTGGTACTTTTAAATAGGAAATGAAATCCT
This sequence comes from Scartelaos histophorus, assembly GCA_000787155.1. NCBI lineage: Eukaryota > Metazoa > Chordata > Actinopteri > Gobiiformes > Gobiidae > Scartelaos > Scartelaos histophorus. The sequence goes on along the minus strand of KN493332.1, from coordinate 48,450 downwards.
AAATTATACATTCTGAACAGTGTTTTTTTCTTATCTTCCACCATAAAATAGAGTTCCATCACAAAATATAATCTAGAGTACAATAATATAATTATCCTTTAAATACAACTTGAGGTGGGTAGTAGTAAAAGTCTGGACTTTAATAATTATAGCCCTAATTTAAGTTGTTTACCTTTCTCTCATCTGGTCTGCTCCCTTTGCTAAGCCCCATTGTCCTCCCTATGCATTCATTAGGTGATCAGTGGCTCTAACTTACCTGTGACTGGTGGGAAGTCGATGGATCCCTTTGTTCAAGTGGAGATCCATGGAGTGACCTGTGATGTCCACAAGGAAAAAACACACACCATCAAAAACAACTGTAAGTAGTACATCATCGTCATCATCATTTTAAACAAAAGGATGTCTTTTGAATGTGCAAACATCTTCAAAATGTTGCATATATAATTTCAAGTGCTGTATAAAAACCGTTACATGAGAGTATAAAAGCATCCCACATACTCCGCTAAATTACTGCCAACTTTTTGCGCTGGTCCCCAAGCTCTAATAAATGAATGTAATAGAGTTTAGACGATGGATGATGATAGTGGTACTGGTCAGTGGTGATTCTTGTGTGTTTCTACCTTAGCCTTGAGTCCATACTGGGGGATGGAGATGAACTTCACTATCACCATCCCAGAGCTGAGCCTGGTGCGCTTCTGTGTGCGGGACCGGACTGGCCTCTTCAGCAGTGAGTTTGTGGGCCAGTACACTCTGCCCGTCCTCAGCATGAAGAGAGGTGAGCCTGTGGGGAAAAGCAAGGTTAAAGCAGGTTTCACTTACAGCAAGGGACATTTTGTGAGTCTTACTGTATTACATGCATGTGGTGTGTCAGCAGTACTGATGAGCAGTACTGATGAGCAGACTTGTATGAGACACAATGATTCATGACTAATTTTCCTGGCCCTGCAGGGTTTCGCTGGGTGCCCCTCCGAGCCCAGGATGGGTGCAGCTTGGATCCAGCCTCTCTTTTTGTTTTTGTATGGTATACATAAAACTCCCTCTCACTCACACAGCCTAGTTAAGTGTGCCAAAAGCACAAATAAACCATTGCATCATTTTTTGTCATTTTTATTTCTTTATTGGCAAAAAAATGTATTTTAAAACTATATGTTATATAATATGTATGTCAATGACCTCGCCTGCTCATATAAGAACATCTAAAAGGGAAAAGGTGAAAGGGAAGCCCTCCCCATCTCTCTTCAAATCCAGTGGTCAACGTAATACTCAGTCCAAACCAAAAAAAGGTCAAAGTTATTTTAATCCATGGTACAAACACAGAACAGACACAGTGTCTGTGATCCTGTGGAGTGGACACATCACACATGCATCACTTCATTAACACTAGACAGCAGCACTTACATTATATAGTAATGACTTCATTTGATTGCACACAGTAATAAGATTAAACCTGTAAACAGTTTCCTTCAGAGTTCCGGTGGGGATCAAAATTGGCCACCTGAGTTACACTGTGGACTGAGAATATGTTGTTTTTGATAAAGGCAATTGGTCGTACATAGCATGAAGATGTCAGTATGTTATGAACTTCTTCTGGTGTAGCTGTTCCCTCTGCTGGTCAAAGCTCCACAGTGCAGCGTCCTGCCACTAGACTTCACAGTTGCCCAGTGGAAACCACTGCTCTTTGTTTATCAAATCCTCTTCCAGTTTAATGCTTGTGGCACCCACAAATTTCTTCCTACTCTTCACAGTGACCTCCAGGACCATGCCATACACTGAATTGGCAGGCACATTGTCATACTCGATCTGTGAAAGTACAAAACATTTCACATGCAGTATTTGGGTTATTTTGAATTCCACTGTGTGTTCATCAGACATGGCTTAATATGTGAATTGCAGTGCAGTACCAGTTCATTAAATGTGGGGTTGCCATTATTGCGAGCCATTTTAGTTTTCCTCTTGGAGCGCAGACGTGGATCAGGTCGCAGCCGTGTGACCACGTAAGTGTCGGGGTTTGTGCCGTTGGAGGTTTTCTGTTTACAATAAACAGTGTAAACATGTCAGTGGTGATTTTAGTGAGGACTAAAACTACTGAAGTGCATGTTAAATTACAATATTTAAAACTTACAATGTTCTTCAAATGTTTGATCAGCACAGAGAGCTTGCTGTCTTTATAAGTAAGATTTAGCTGAATCTGAGGGCGGGCTTCTACAAACAATTTGAATATTAGAGATATTTACATGAGACAAATGGTGTGTTATTTTCATAGTTACAGATGATTTTGTATCAAAGAAAATGACCTCTGTTGAGAGTTCGTTGGGCTTCTTCGGGACCATCCATGAACAGCTTGCACACATATTCATTCTACAATGAACAGAACAAAGACAAAAACATCCTTGGCACACTCCATTTAGGATAATCAGTGTCTCCTAGTAAAAGCTGCTCACCCCTCTGCAGGGTCCTTCAAAGAGCTGCTTTAAGTACTTGTTGAGCAGGTTCATTTTTCTGGCAGGTGTGAAGGACATCTGAAACCAGGAGGGGAACCTACAGAGAAGACAAGACCAAAATACTAATCAACTTAAAAAAGGTAAAATGTTGTGAGAAACTCTATACCAACTTACTGTGGCAGAGCTGAATCAATAAAAAGATTCTGAATCCTTTTATGGATCAGTTCAAATTGTCCAAATGTCATGTTTCTAACAGTGTAGCCATCATCAATGGTTATTCTTAGGGCAAAAATCTGCAAACAAAACACTCACTTAGACTATAAAAAGGTTTCTGCTTTTATTTTTTTTTATTTAACATAGCAATTCTGGGCTCACAGTTCATCCAGAAATGAAAAAAATACCCATAGACAAAAGAGACGTACCACTTGTCTTCCTTCAGAGAAAACGTTTTCAATGACGGCATCCTGGATGTTGGTACTAGTGGAAGGCCCACCTCCTTCACTATTTAGGCCTCCAGTTTTTTTTCCTTGAGCAAAGGTGTGTGTCATAAAATTGATCTTCACAAACATACATTTCAGGCTCTCCTCAATCTTCCTATAATAAATGAAATGCTAAATATCATTGGGAGGTCATATTTGAATGGCTTTGTTTAGTGTTTGTTGTTAGTTACATTGTGAAAAAGGACGTGGCCTCCAGGTCGGTGTCTTGTGGCCGGAGATTGTTTTGAACAAACTGAAGAACACTACTGCTTTTCACTTCGGGCATTCCAGCATGAAGCATCTGAAAACAAGAGTATTTTGTCAGATGTGTAAATATAAAGTAATGTCATACATGGTGTTCAGGCTTTACCAGCTCCAACAGACTGAGTATAAGAGCAGAGCGCCCCCTAATGGCATTGTAGGCCTGGCAGCACAGATCCACAAAGAGATGCATGCGCTGAGGCTTCTTTCTCCCACATGTGATGAAGTGACACATCTCAGAGGAAAAGATGAATGGTGAGCGGTCCCTGCAAAACCAGTGGAAACCTCCAATTACGCTACAATTACATTTGGATCATTTCAGCACAGGAACTGCTAATCTATACTGAACTAAAGGTAAATGGCGCTGTTAACTTGAAACCTACTGCTACATCATAGCATCAACATGGTGGAACAGAGCATTTTGAGCGTTTTAGCTTTTTGCAACACAACACGCCTTTAATGCGATAAAATTATTATAACACAGCTTAAAATTCACAAAAGTCAATTTTGTGTAATATAGGAACTTTAAACACGTGCCTTTTGAAATTGCCAAATTTCTGTGCATTCCCAAAGATCTTGCCGAAGTCGATATGAAACATGTGGCCAGTGTTCTTCAGCATGATGTTGTCATTGTGACGGTCACAGATGCCCAGGATGAAAGTGGCCACGCACCAACCAGCACATGAATGAATGAAGTTGGTCACAGCCTGGACACAGGAAAATGAAAACAGAGTAAACATAGTGTATTACATAGTGTTTTATATAGTATCCAGTAGAGGGAGTGCAGATACTAACCTTTTCATAATCATCATGGGTTTTGTTCAGCATATGAAACCACTTCTCCAGAGTGTCATCTCTCATGGTCCCACTCAAACCCCACTCCTGATGGATTTTCCCCAGAGTCACGGCCTCTGGGACGACCTCTATCAAACCTGGAGACACCACAGTAAAAAGATATTTATACAAAGAGCTTAAAAAGGAATAAAAACCCACATCACAACATGATGACCTTGAGTCTTGCCGGTGGAGAGGCACTTGTAGGTGACCATCTGCATGTCCAGTCCTTCCTCAAGCCACACGTGGTCCATCATACGCACAATCTGCAGCACCAGCATGTCCTGACGCAGATTATCTCCAGTCTAACAGCACACAAACGCACCATAAGATACTGTCTGCCAGTTGTTCTTTAATGATAACAACTATTGCACTGACTTTGCAGATGATGCTGACGTTTTTGGCAAGAGGGTCACTGCAGACAAATGAAAGCCCGAGAGGAGCTGCGTTGGAGTTGTAAAACTTGCAGGCCTCAAATATAAAAGACACACACACATTCTTACCATGGGCTTCAGAGTGTTTACAATTAACCATTTTAAACTAAATGTTATATCTTTTTGAATGGACAGAAATCCTCAAAATGTCTCTTTACATGAAGCTGAATCCCATGAACATGTTAATTCAAAATATACATTTATAAATACCCAAAGTACTATTTTACATTTATAGAAGAATACAAACATTTTTGGATACATATGTACTTTTTGCCCACAGCTGTCTTTACCTCTATATCCATCGCTGATATATGAATAGCAGGATCTACTGGTAAACAGCAGCTTGTCCCATTTTGAAAGAATTCTTCAATCCTGTACTTCTCACCGTTTAAAATACCCTGAGCAATAAAACACACACACACATTATAAACACCAGTAAAACACAAGCTTCTTACATGTGTCATCTGTTTCATTGCGTTCATGAGATTCTGTACTTTAAAAACTGTACGGAGCTGCAGTACAAAGCAAACCAAACCATAGGAACAATGTTGGCCTGAGTAGCTAAAATGTGCCAAGATGAAAAGATAATCTGTGTTATTCTCTATTCATCTGTCTTAATGTGATGCTGGACGTGTGCAGTTTCTAGTTATACTGAGCACAGACCTTGCGTTTGCTCTTGTCGGCCAGACGGACTTTATCGGCCACCTGAGTGAGCAGGGAGACCAGACGGGCTTCAGCCTCCAGCTCCTTCCTTAAGGTGTGTCCACAGCAGTGCCGCAGAGCCGCCTGGACTTTACTGAACCAGCTCTGGTAATGAGGGTCATAGTGGGCGTCTTCTAACAACCTAGAGTCCAGTTATACAAAAAGCATCATGTGTAAGTACGTGTAGGATTACTATACCAAATGTCTAAGGATCAAGCTTTAAAACAAGTCTTGGAACAATAGCACAATAGTGAATAATGACTGATAATGAATAATTTGAAGCTTACCAGTAAAGTTGTTGGGCAATACGTATGTTTTTGACAGCTCTTTCCAAAAGCAGCATAACAAGAGGTCCATCAAGTTCCCACTCGCTTCTTAAAGCCTGTGTGAAACAAGAATAAATGTAAAAAAAACAACCACACACGGTCATTTATGAACCACTGAAATAATAAAGACTTGCTTACTTGAACTAGTTGTGGCAGAAAATGTTCAAGTTCACTGTCTGGAATCTGTTGAAAGTAATGCACAGCTGCTTTTCGTACAGTTTGGTCATGAAAGCTGAAAAACAATTACGCAAATGTTATTTTTATTGTATAGAATCTGATGAGACTAATCAAGGGAGCCTTACAATATAATATGACAAAGAGCTAAAATATAAATGGTAAAAATAAATGGCAAAAGCATAATAAATAAAAAAGGATAATTTATAAATGTCCATACAAGTTTCTCTCAGCTATATCCAAATGGTTGTAAGGAGAAAACAGTGCTGAAGATGAAATAATGATGGACTTTTGTATTGTACTTGTCACTGAGCAGGAACAGAGCCTCTTCGGGCAGGTGGATGGCCCAGTTTTCCACCACGGTGTAGATCTCTGTTAAATTCTCCGGTCTCCAGTCTTCCACTCCCCCCAGTAACAGGTGCAAGAAGGTGTTGCCCTTGTCCGCACAGTAGCGCTTACTCCAGAGGAACGCTTTTTCATTGGGAGTCAAGCTAAAAAACAGTGACGAAATTAGACACAAAGGAGATAATTGTACCTATGCATATTCAGTGATTGCAGAAGAACTTGCTACTTAAGTAAAAGAGCAAAAAAATACTCAAGTAAAAGCAACACATGAAAAAACCTACTAAAGTAAAAGTTAAAAATGTACTTGTAGTAAAAAGTATGTTGAGGTCTAATAATAATAAAAAACCCTTCAGTAGTTTCAGAAGGTCTCAGACTATAAGAAAAAAATACATTCATTTTCAGTCCTGTTTAAAAATGTAGTGGAGTAGAAAATACAAATACCTGCTCTAAAATGTAGTCAAGTAAAAGAGAATACCTAACAAATACCTAAAATGTATAGTTAAGGACATTACTTTACTACTTTTACTTCATTATGTTCCACCACTGTGTAAAAAAATAGTATTTTCCACAATAAAATAACTATTCAAAGTATTGAGTTCTCTTACAAGCAGAGACAGTGGTTCATCGACACCTCCTGCATTTTCTTGTTGACGTCTACACAAGGCTGAGTGAAAATGGAGGAGCCGGGCAGAGCCCAAGGACGGCGAAATGTCCATTCAAACTCATGTGGAAACTCAAGCTGAAGAGAAAACAATGTCAGGTGTTAAAGAGGTTAATTTTCACCACCAGAGGGCAGCACCACCTGGTAGGACAGACCTGTATGAGGACTTCCTTGGGCTGTCTGTGGGCGTCGGCCAGGGCCGGGGAGGGAGGGGCAGGGTGCTCCGTCAGAGAGGACATGCTCAGAAGGATGGTCCCGCTTATCAGAGACCTGCACACAGAGGAGACCAGGGGAACATGATATAATATATATATGATATAATGAGATGTTAAAAGGTGCACTGTGGAACCTTTCTGGTCATCTCTTTGCCTAGAATGTTCCGCAGTAAGGCATTAAACTCATCCTTCCTGCATTTATGAAACTACTTTGTTGCTGAAAGGAATATCTTGAAAAACATGCATTCTTACTGTAAAATGTGGCTTGTCTCTCCACAGCTCTGACCTGTAACTTAGCCTGGTAGTGTCAGCTGTTATAATGCCATAGTGTGGAACATTCCAGGCAAAGCAAGAAGGTGGCAAGAAAATACTAAAACAAATATTACGTCTTGTTGAAAAGTGGTAGCACAGCCCAGCATAAGATCTCTGAAGTCTTTCCTTTCTTTGTGCCCATGAGCCGAAACTTGAGCATGCTTTCATAAGGGAGGTTCTTCAGTTGAACCGGGAACACCATCCTAAAATGCAACAACTTTAGATGATTTGTGAAATACAAATGGAGTATTCAATATTTCCCTTACGGTCTGTTGCACAGGATCTTGGTTCCAAAGGCCAGTGCAGTGCTTATATTCTCTGACACGCTGCTCTCACAAAGCTTTGTATTTACATATGTCAAGTCACAAGACACTGAGAAGCTCTCATAACTAAAAAATAAAAAAAATAAAAAAAGATATATATCATATATAAAAAACAGCACGATGAAAAAGGAAAAAGGCGTACCTCAACCAAGCAGACTGTAGTTTGTAAAGAGCTGCAACATTGAACTGAAGAATATCATTTGTTTGTTCTATGTCACATCTTTGTAAATTGTATTCAACGCCCAGACTCCTGAAGTCAGACTGGAAGTTGTCAAAAAACACTTGAAGTACTCTTTCAAGAGCCTTGTGCAGTGTGAGAATGGCTATAAACATTTGTTATGAAAATTGTCAATCTGGAATCTATGAAATATGAAAATCTGTGATTAGTTATGAATGGAGTGAAGGACATTCACACTCACCAGTTTCACACTGAGAGATTTCCTCTGCACACTAAAAGAGTAAAAAGACAGAAAATATGACAGCTTACTTCCTGCCTTCCCTGTCATAGACCATAGTTACCTTGGGCGCTGGGTTAACTCTGTTCATCATACCAATGGCATCTTCCAGGTCTTGGGTTGAGACTCCACACAGGAGACTACAGATGGTGCGGACACGGCCCACGATGGCATGGACACTGAGCCCAGCCTGCACAGGCCAAACACACACAAACAGGAGTCAAGTGGCCACATCACTCAAGGCAACATGATGCAGTTCTGTTAGCAGCAGATTATAAAGATACTGGTGTGTATCCAGTGACACTTTTCTATCAAAATCATCAATACATTTTAAAGGTGCTGGTGTCTGTGGGGAAATTATATTGCATTGCCTCAAATGTTCTTATTAACCATCTTGCACTTATCTCATTATCATTTTATTTTCTCTCCCTTTTCAGTAAAAATGTGCCCACGTCACGTTTTATGCCACAGTGTTTAACATCCCAGGCTGAGGCAAATGTGCATGTGCACAGTGAAGAGCAGGTGCCAGTCCTCGCACATTAAACAGGCTCTGACCGCGTCGTCTTTCCTTCACAACTCATTTCACATATATACATAGTGTAGTGTATAACGGCCTTATGGTTTTGTGCCATGTCCAACTTAGATTCCATGTCGATACTCACCTGTTTTTTCATGAAGTTTGCCACCTCCCTGTTGAAGTTACCAAGTACGTCCTGCAGGCTCAGCCTGTGACAAAAACAAAGGTTAAACACACATTAGACAGAGCAGAGCTGTTTCTGTTTTTCTGCCAACACAAACTGGTTTACACATGACCCTCTGACAGGGAAGTTCAGGCTAATGCCGCTTACTTGCTCACGTTGAAGAAACAGCCGGGACGCAAGAAGTGCAAGAGCTGACAAGGCGTCCTGTCATCCTCTCCCTGGTGACACAAATGTTTATTCATCAATTAAACCAATTATGAGTAGAAGCGGATAGATCAAAAATACAGTTTTATTTAGAGTACGACTGCAAGGCAGGGCACAATTAGATCAAAATGACATTTTGAAAAGATGTGATTAGCAATTAACAATATCCAGTCTTCTGTATTAAATCTAAAATAGTTCCTTTCAAACATGTTCTGAAATGTATGTTATTCTTGTAATGTTTAGCTCTTTACATTTCAGTCTCCTCCTAAATGTCAGTGCTCTTGGAATGTGAACTTTGAACTGAATCCCTAATCATAAGTGCAGTGGTTGTTCTAAATTGAAGGTCTAAAGTGAAGATACACAAAATTAGAATATTGTTTATAATACTAAAAAAGTTGAAAAAGGGTATTTAACTAATTTAAATTTAACATGGTCATTTTTTTTTAAAGTCCATCCATCCATTTTCTCCCACTTAATCCAGCTGGGTGCCGGGGGCAGCACTGCCCATTACTCTGTGCACCAGACCCAGACCCTATGAACCCCTCTGCAGGTGGTGACCCACAGGAGGGAGGAACTAAGTTTAAAATTGTAATTTAAAAGTATATAACGATAATGCATTTATTATGTTTAATTTTTCAGCCAATTCATTTTTGCGCAGTGCTTGAACCTAAACCAGGGCGGTATCCATAATATTAGGATATTATTTTTGCCACTGTTGTCTGGCCCATATTAGGAGGGTGAAGGTTCTGTTACAGTGTCCTTTTTGTAACAGTATTAAAAGTTTAGCTCTTGGGGCATTATAGATGGACTTTGATCACTTAAATTCTTGCTCTTGTTTATTCGCAACACTGGCATCATACTGGGTAAACAGGACAAAGTCAGATGAGATACAGCTGTAAAACTCCACCCTGATCATAATAAACTGGCCCTGTGACAAACTCAGGTTTGAGAAACCACATGAGAAACCAGGCCAACCTCTTATGGTAAATGTTCAGTAAAGAAAAACACTGCATAGATGATGGGACAGATAACGCCATAGGAGTGACTCACATCTCGGGCCAGACAGCGCCTGAAGTCGTTTATGTGCAGCAGGCGCATGGGGATGATGTAGTTGAACCTGCCATAGATCTGGATGGTCTCGTGCAGCCCCAAGAGCTCCTCACTGACACAACATTTCAGTTGTTCAATGCAATGTGAGAAGAAAGAGAATTCATTGAAAAAACTTGCTCTGAACAGCTCCAGTAAGTCTAGTCTTTTATAATATTTATTTGACAGTTTACAGTGCATCCATAATATTGCACTGACAGTGACTTACTTATGGAGATACTCCTCAGAGTCGCACAATTTTAAAACGTAGCGGCCGTTGGTGCAGCGCGGGATGTCCAACAAAGTAAAGACTTCATCAATCAAACTATTGACTGTTCGATTCACTGGAAACACCAGAATTCAGAGTCTGAATATGATCGACAACAAGTCTCAAGAGAAAAAACTATGAAACTAATCAATTATGTGTGATGTAATGTACACAGGAAACTTTAGAGCTTTAAAAGCTGTACTATAACCTACAAGCACCTGCTTGTTTCCATGGAGATGCCACTGCTTTGTCTGGAATGTTCCACACTATTACACTGATGTGTCTGTCTAGCTTTGCATTACTGGTGTTTTTTCTGTTCACCTTTCCAACATTTTTTGACTATTGTTCTGATTGTTCTGAAGAGGCACATCTTCTAATACAAGTTCTAAGTGTCTAATATTACAATAACATACAGGAACACTGTAAAGCTGCATTTATCTTCTGCTACGGCTACCCGGCACATTCCCACCTCATCCTCCCAGACTGCAGAGTAGGAAGTGGCTTTAAAGACTCCGCTGCTTCCAGACCCCACGTGATCGACGCCCCCTTAACGGTTGCCATAGTGACCTGTCTGGCCGCTACACTAATATTACAATAACATACAGGAACACTGTAAAGCTGCATTTATCTTCTGCAGCTCTTGTGTGTGTGTTACCTGGAGTGGGGAAGGGGAGCTGGTTGTTGTCCCAGTCTGTAGCCACGCTCACAGTGACCTCCACCTGCTGCAGCAGCGCTGGGTGGATGTGCGACAGACGAGCCCACACGATGCCCCTGTTGTGCTCGTCTGTGTGTTTGTAACGTGACAACAGCCTGAGAGACGATATGCATCTTATACATCATATACATCATACAGTTACCCAGTAAAAGTTTGATCAAAATGACATTCCCTGCAGCTCTTAGCGACAGAGAGACTTTGAGACATCAAACAAGTAAAGCAGAGTCTTACTGTGTGATGGATGAGCTCAAAGTGGACAGTGACCTGGTGCTGCCCTGTGGAGTGTCCACCAGGGTTATGGCCCATGGATCCTAATGTCAGTGAAGACAGAAATGGAATGTTGTTAGCAGAATTGTGACATTAAAGAAAAAATACCTTCTCAAAAGAGTATTTGTATAATAATTTAGTTCTATTAAATTGGGACAATTGAACAGCCTATTAAGAGCATAAGTAGTGTCAGCACTGTACACAGCTGCTCCTCTGTCGCCCTGTGCTCCCTGTGGCTCATGTCACTACTGACCAGGCTTAGCTTCTGAGATCAGACACACAGACGACATCTCAATGTGCAATGTCAATGTAAAATGACATTCTTTTCATCTCGTGGTGCATATGGACTAAACCACTATATGAGGACAATTTATTCAGAACATGTCACATGTAAACGTCCCACTGTTAGATTCACCAGTGCAAATGACATAATTGCGACACTTACCTGAACATTAAATTCTGTCCTGGAGCGGGGTAACCTGGGCGTGAGCACTTCTGCTCTTGACTCTGTGGAGCGAGTTTGGAGGAGGGGTCCTC
>KN493332.1:2290-36677 GCA_000787155.1 Scartelaos histophorus | reverse complement strand
GGCAGGGGGGGAGGGGGGATTCCTTGTCGTCCGGGCAAATATTCTGAAAACCTATTCCTCTGCAGTCCTCTGCCGGCCTGCTGGGGTTGACTGCTCGAACTCCGGCTCCTCGGCTTTGGTACTGGTCTTTGATTGGTTGGGGGCACGATTCCTTGTATAGTTGGTTCGTAGATGTGTTCCTCATCATCTGGAAAAGCTCCAATAGATTCATAATGTCCTTGTTCTTCTAAATCGTCTCTGAGGGGCAGGGGTTCGTCTGAGACCTCTGCGTCCTGCCTGTTCAGCCATTCACAGCGCCTCCGGGCTGGATCCATTATGGAAAACAAGTCTAAAAGTCCTTGTTGAACATTTCACCTGCTCCTTGAGCCTAAAACAAAAACAGATGATCAAAGAGTTTCATAAAGCGTTGCCATTTGACAAATGTCTGTAGTTTCCGGCACAATCTGGAGAATGCAGGTTTAATGATTAACTCTAACTTTAAGTCACTTCTTAGCACAAGTGCACCCGTCTATTCTTCAAAAGGCACTTCCAGCTCTTATGTTATTTGTGCTTTTATTTCAAAATGGAAACTGTGGAAACTTTTAGATGAGTTTATAGAGAAGAGAATGGGTTTTGTGCTCTGTATTTCAGCTTTTAATATAATCTACAATATTACAAAAATGAAAGTAAAACCCACAGAACTTTTGAACATTGTTCAGCTAATTCAAAGTTTAGGGGCTCCAAGGGTTTCAAAATATATTACTCAAAATATTACATTGTATACAACAATTAAATGTACAATTTGACAAACTATTATAAATACAGTTTTGGTCTAGACTTACCACAGAGCACAAAGATCCTGGTGTCCTGTGTGACTTCATGCTCAGCTGGTTAGACTAGTACAGAGCAGAGATCATTTCCTCACCACCTCTGGAGCCCCGCCTCTTTCCTTCAAGTCAAAACATTCAGACCTCTACTGGTGGAAACATGACAGTACATGACAGTACACACAAGTACTGCAGCTACAAAGACAACAGACATGTCAATCAAACCACTGAGGAGACACTGTGCCTTTAAGAGAAAGTAATTATCCATAATTTGCTTTAGTGGTGAGTTATTAGAGCAAATACATGTTCAATAAAACCACTCACTAATCCTAAGTGTGGCACCAGATCCACTCCTGGCTTTGGAATGTCAATGAGCAGGTTCAGCTTCGTTTTTCTGTAAGTGACACGTTTAAACTCCACTATTACCTGCTCTTTAAACTTACAGGAATCAGTCACTTCTTTTCTCTGCAACAAACCTGATCATGTGATCTGAAGGAGAACATCATGAAGAGTGTTACTGGAGTGAAGACCCCTGCCTTTCCTTTCCAGTGAAACAGCAGCTCCCACTCTGCACTAAATGCATCACTGAGGAGTTGGCCGGGGACAGAGAGTGGCCAGGCCAGTGAAGAATAGATGGACGACTATTTGAACCACACGACCCCGCACGTCTCCCCATCGCCGCACACTAATAATGACCACGCTTACTTCCTCCTCATCCCCATTGGCCTGGTCATGTTGGTCATACTGGCAGTGGTAAGAACTCTTCATGTGTTTAAAGGAAAGACAAGATGATGCTAACATATCTGACATGTGGATAATAGAAGAAAAAGTCTCATAGCATTTGTGTAATTACTTAGAACAAATCTAAGAGTAGTAGCTGAGTAACAATTGTACTTCTAGAAATACTAAAATACGTGTTTTAAAGACTCAAACTGTGCAACACCTACAATACTTTAAAGCTGCACTATGTATCTTTTCCACACTATGGTATTAAACTTTTTAAGGTGCATTTAAGGTGATTTTATTGTCCCAAATTTAATCTAAAAACACATTGTTACTATCAGCAAGCTCCTCTCCACAGGCCTGAGCTGTAATTGGGTTTAGTGTCGGATCCTTCTTGTCTCTACAAGTTTAAAGTCACAGTGTGGGGCTTTCTGCCAAGGCAATAAAATGTCTACAGTTTTTCTAATTTCTAAATATCTACACATTTCTATGCAAGTAGGTGTCAGGAAATCCAAGAGAAAGTTAGAAACCACAGCTTAAAACTTTCTATTGAGCAAAAATTAAAACCGGTTCCTCCACTTCTGTTGAATCCCTAATTATTACACTGCTTTATTTCAGGGTTTGTACTACAAAAGACCATATATGTGAGTTGTATAATACATTTGAGATCACATTAAATGAAGTAAAGAGTATTTGACAGTACCTTTGTGTGCAGGGCTAATGAGCTGCGTCACAGGCTGATCCCCTCGTACTCGTATGACCCTGCAGAGCAGGACGAGGACGATCTGCAGTTTGGAGGCGAAGAGCAGGTGAGTCCTGGAAAAACTGCAAAAATAATACATAAATAATACTTTACATAGTATTAATATCATTTATTTATTTGCTTTAGGAACCACTGCGCAAATATGGACGTCTAACTATTAATTCTGCCTCTGGGCTCTGAGAAGGGCTGAGATGATTTCCAAGAAACACTTCTGTAACAATATTTTATTATTATGCAAATTTTGTTTTCATCCAGTTTCTTAACGTGGCCAAATGTGTAAGATAGAACAAAACTATTAAAACATTGTCATCTTATTCATGTTTCACAGGTGTATAATATGATTAATGTTTTGCTCAAGGCATTTTATTTAACCTAGACAGAATTTCTCATCCCTTTTATTCTTTTGAGAGCTGTTTTCATTCTTATATCTTAACTGATTTTATAAAGTGAAAATATTGAAGAAAGCTACATAAACCAACTCAAATAAACACAATTTAACACAAACACAAATATGATGTAACTGGAAATAAAAATGTCACTTTAACAGACAGAATCCTGAGTTGATTGCATTTTATTTTGAGTTTGAGCAAGGTTCATTTGCGCCACACAGCCAGCAGGTGGCACTGTTGTTTTATTGCTCATCAGCCTCAAAAGACACATTTATAAAGATTTGTGAAAAATCCCTCAGTGTCAAGGTAGAATCCATGGCAAAAGGAAAATAAATTTGTTGACTGGACAAAAGTTGTTTGGTTGAATACGTTTCACAGCTCATCCAAGCTGCTTCTTCAGTTCTGGTCAGAAAGCTGGAAAACACAGACTTATATCTATTTTTGTTAAGAAAGAGAATCCTTCCTTGAACAGAAATGGAGGCCTCAGACATCATCTTCTCCCATCTATAACTCTCTGCTCAAACCTAATTCAAAACAAACTAAGAAAACAACAGGGCGAGCCAGGTCAGACCCAGAGGTGTAATCACCCATTATGGGCCTGGATTATTCTGCTAATTACATCCCCACACTTATGACTAGGACAATAGGCTGAGCTATTAAACTGAAACTAAACAAACATGTGTTAGTTTCTATGTAATTACTTTGTATTTAGCTCCTCCCTGTAGGCAGATATAAGTCTGTGTTTTCCAGCATTCTGCCCAGAACTGAAGAAGCAGCTTGGATGAGCTGCGAAACGTATTCAACCAAACAACTTTTGTCCAGTCGACAAATGTATTTTCCTTTTGCCATTTATAAAGATTGTGACATACTTTGTATCAAGCGTCTTCCGTGCGCCATTGTTCATCCTCGAGTTTGCGCAGGACTCCCACGGTCATGGAAAACCTGGAAAAGTCATGGAAATTGTCAATATAATTTTAA
This sequence comes from Scartelaos histophorus, assembly GCA_000787155.1. Lineage (NCBI taxonomy): Eukaryota > Metazoa > Chordata > Actinopteri > Gobiiformes > Gobiidae > Scartelaos > Scartelaos histophorus. The sequence continues at coordinate 33,018 of KN493332.1, read as the reverse complement.
AGTCCTGGAAAAGTCATGGAATTGAAGTATCTCTCACGCAATTAGGATTTCTGAACGTGACCCATGACGGGGAAGTTGTCTCTACCTCCCCCCACTGGCTGACGTCACTAGGGAAAGGGAGGGGATGGGTGGAAAGGGTTAACATTTCATATTTAGCCCTAAAAGTACTAAATTATACACATGTAGAGTACTGTAAAGTCATGGAAAATTCACTTTGGGTCATGAAAAAGTCACGGAAAAGTTTTAAAATGTCAGTGAAAAAGAACGGGAGCCGCGTATGTCCAAACTTTATGAAGACGCACCTGACTGGCTTTGATAATCAGGCTTTTTCACAGTCGAATATTCAAGTCTAAAGTTTATGTAAAGAAAAGATGTGGCTACACGGGACACAACGGTGCACACAATGATTAAATATGCACTTTCAAGTATTAAAGTTGCAATATTTAACTTTGACTGTTTTTTTCTTCTGGTAAGTTCGTGCGTAATGGCGGCGCTCTGCTTCTTGGCCTCCATCCTGTTAAACACCGCGGTTCTGTCCATCCCGTCTCTGCGGAAGGACACGCTGCTGTGCTACTACTGCCCCCTGCATCCCAAATCGGAGTCGTGCCCCCACATCACCACCAGATGTTTGCCGGACGAGGTGTGCGTAAACTCCAGAGGCCACTCCGCCGGTGCTCACGTCGCGTCCGCCCAGGGATGCGTCAAAAGGCGTCTCTGCGGGGCCCGTGAGCTCAAGTCCCGTCTCGGCGTCAGGTACAACGTCAGTCACACCTGCTGCTGCAAAGACAAGTGCAACCACGACCTGCCGACGTCTACGGGGAGTCTGAAACTGAAAAATCGCGTCAATGTTAAGATCTCAGTTGTCCAGGAGCAGCTTTTCGATTCCTGTGCCAATTATACATCGCCACCAATGTTCAAAACTAAAAATGAATGACATGGAAGCTACAGAAAGAGGCCTGGTATCCAAAGGCGCTCGAACAGAACATTTTGTTGAATTTGATCTGTGCGTAATGGCGATGAATGAATGAATGAATTTTGCTGCGCCAGATAATAAAGGGTGGACCTGTCAGACGCCCTTTCTGGTTTGAAGCCTGTATTATAATGAATAAAATGTTTTTTTTAAAACCACATTTCTTTTAGCAGCTGTCGTATTTAGTTTTAGTTTTTTTGGTGGCGGGTCATGGTGGTGTGGGTGTGGTCCTCTGCACAGGAAGTAAGAAGAGAAGTCAAGTCTTGCATGTCCAAGGGTGAAGAGCTCCAAGGATTTGTCTGCCAACTAAACCTTTTACAGTGTCAAGGTAAAACCCTTTTAATGATGTGTATGTGTAGGTCAGTGACATTTTAACAAATGTTTGATAAATGTGACTTGTTCTGAAGGTGATTGGGAGCACCTGGGCACCTGGGCGCGGCAAAGCGGCAAATAAAGGAGCGTCAAGTGCAAAATCCTCTGAAACACTAAGTACGTTGTATATTACTTCATACAGTCAAGTTAAATTGTGTTAACATTAAAATGTCTCGTGAAGCAATCTGAAATACTCTACCAAAAGAGTAATTAAGGGGGAAAAAAAATGACCCTGTTTTTCCTTGCAGACAGGACCATGCAGATCTCGTTGCTGTGGCTCTACCTGACGCTCCCCGCTCTTCTCTGTAAAAACCTGCTGTGTTACTTCAGCCCGTACCTGACCGTGGAGGAACAGCGGCTGTTCAAGCTGGTGGTGACCGAGTGCCCCCCTAAAGAGGTGTGCTACAAGGCTGAGGGCCGCTACGGGGCCCACAATGGACTCATACACAGGGGCTGTATGCTCCTGGAGAAGTGCGGCCAGGTGAAGAAGATCGGCCTGAGGGGGGCGATATACAACACGAGCTACTCCTGCTGCGACTGGTCCTACTGCAACTCTGCAGCAGGCATCACACCCAACTATATTACACTGTTCATTATCATAGGGGGTCTGTCACTAACACTGACGGGACTGTAAAAGTCTGGACATGTGATTGTTTTTTTTTATTAGAATATTTTTTTAAAGACAATATTAAACAGCACCCGTTTGCACTGGTGTTGATCTGACAGCCTCAGCACTGGCTAATGCTGAAGCACTGACTGCAACAAAAACATGTTTTTAATCATTTGTTTTGCAAATTTAATGTATTTTTAATCCTTTATAATAAATAATAAAAGCATGTTCCATTTCACTTGAGCATTTGATACTTGGAGGTAAATATTCTGAACTAAAGGCTGCATTTTGAAACAGGAAAACCGATAAATCACACCACATCCTCTGTGCCTCAGTGCCTCTTTTCTTGTGAGCTGCATCTGCATCAAGTATAGTGGTTAAGATTGAGACACATTTTGATATAAAAGAACCCTATTGCAAAAGAAATGTTTTTAACTACTGAACTATATTTTGCACATTAAACAATAAGCATAATGTTCAGTGAGATGTGAGTATTACATTTAGAAATGTCCCTTATTGTGTGTGAAATGTGACAAAATAATGTCAGAACCCTGTGAAGTGCTTGTATTTGCAAGAAGAAGCAGTTCCAGTTTGAGGTTTGGACAGGTCTTTATTTCCCTTTTATAAGGCTGTTGGGTCTCCCCATAGTGGATATACATATATATACAGGAGATTGCTATACTGGAGTAACACTGAGGGTAGAGGGTCCATATTACACAGACTTCAAAAAACAACACTAATAGAGCCTCACCTCCAGGTTTCAGAAATCAGCAGAGAGATCAAGGGCTTTGGGGTTTGGGGCCAACATCACAAGAGAAGTTAGGGGGAGAGGGGACATGGTGCAGTCTGAGCCAAACTCGACTGCCTAATAACTTAACACTAGAAAAAACATACAGATTTCACGCACAGTGCATTTTAAATAGGTCACGTGAAGAACCATTTACCATAAATATCTGTATTCTCGGGAGCCAACATATATAAAAAATGATAAAAAACAAACATTTGTCAGTCTTTTTTTTTTTTTTTCAAATTTTTCATCTTTCCATGTCGTGCAAATCATTCTTGAGTTCCTTCTTGTCAAGGAGGTGGGGCTTGTACCACCATTGCCTACATCCACCCGCTCCAGCTCTGAAGGAAACTTAACCCAGTAGCCCCACAACCCTTCCCTTCATAAAAACATATGAATTAGTAGAAAACAAACAAAGAGAACAGCACAGTCAACTCAGCACGTAAATAACCCACAGACACACAAAACACCAACAACACAGAAATCATTTTTATATTTTTTTGTATCGCCGTTTCTTCACTTATGGACGGTTATGGTTTTGGCAGTGGAGTGGTCCTCTCCCTTAGCGGCTCAGTGGAGATGGGAGCTCTCCTATTGGCTGGTAAAGTTCAGCAGTGATAATACTTTTGAAATTCACAGTGTGGTTGGAGGGTATGATTGGAACGAGGGGGGAGAGGTGGGGTAAGCCGGAGGAGGAAAAACCGCCAAGGGACATTTATACATTGCAACACTCAGAAAACAACAAGAAACCCTGACCATCCATGGAAAAAAGTAAACAAAATGGTTGCTCGACTCCTTTCTTCTGATTTGCTCTTCCACCGACCCGTGTGCTTGCGAACGGCTGGTGTGTAAACTGGTTGAATATCGCCTGCTTTAGAGCCAAAGGAGGTTTGTGAAGAGGTATAGCTGACTGGAGTCCACAGGCAAGGAGGTGGTGGGTGGGACTCAGCAGGGCAAACGTGTGTCGTCAGGAGTAACATGGGTGTGCATGGGTTGCGGTGATTGGCAGGTCAATGGGCGACTCCCGTCTCAGCGCAGGTTCAGGCGCGCAGTCGCAGTGCCCGCCTCTTTCGGCTGTAATAGTGGCGTGGGCCGGTCTGTCTGGCAAAGTTCATCATGTAGTTTTGCTTGCGAGTGCTGCGGGGACAAAGAGACAGTAAAAGGGAAAGGAGCAGTATTGGACATTAGAAATAAGGCACTAAAATGTAATTGTTCTCATGCACTTGCCATGCAGCTAGAATAACTAATGCAGCTTCTATATACTACTTTTCATGCTGCTACTTGATGAAGATGATGGTCTAAAGTCAAAATCTCAAACTCTCGACAGTTCTATGGGATTTAAAAATGGTAGTCTACTTTACTCCAAACAAAGTGTGTGTATGTTTGACATATGAGCTATCTAGAAAGCAAGGCACACGTGTAAGGGCTAACTGAATGTTGCAGGACACAGACGAGATACAGGACATGACACACACACTACCACCAACATAAGGACTCAGGCATGAGTGTTTGAGGCCCGAGTTTTCCGTTGAAAAAAAATGAAAGCCATCGAAGTGCAGGATTGTGAGGGGATGGGTTTGAAATTATATATAAAAGAGCTGCAGGAGATTGCGCTTGCTTAGCCTGTTATTGCTTCTTCCATCCAGCAGAGCGGTGGCGGTGAGCCAGGAGAGCAGCCAGAGCAGGCAGGTGCCTCTGTGAAGCGTGGGGTTGGGTTGGGAGGGGTAAAGGATGGTGTGTGTCATGGCTGATGCTGAGGAGGAGGAAGCATGGAGGTGTGTGTATAGTTTGGTGTGGTGTGGTGGAGACTAGAGCATTGAGGCTCCTGGTTTTTTCTTGTTGTCTGTGGACAGTCATGAGTGGCGTAGGGAGAGAGCTACTGCAGAAAGCCATGCAGAGTGTTTGAGTAAGATTTACTCAAGTTAAACTCCCCGCAAAGTGGATCTAGTCAAAAACAATGACGCCAGATACAATCACAATCTTGCAGCAGTAACTGGTGCACAAAGACGTAAATCAGTGCTTTGGCTCAACAAAACCAAAATCATCATCATCTATATACTGGATTAAATCTCTCCACTGCCTGGGACATTAGCAAAAACAAAATCACAGATATAGTGATGAACGCCATCGCACATTAAAATACATAGATTAGTACAGTACAATTATATGCACTTGACAGATACACAGAAGATAGTGTCCTGCCAACATTATGTTACACCTTCAGTAGTAGACTACAGTTAGTTGGTGTATGGTCATGTGTGAGAGCTGTCACTGTGTGTTGCCTCCACCTGGACAGTGGGCGGCTGCTCGCCCATAGAGCGACAGTGCACTGATCAAAGCGAGGGCATGAACATGACTGTGGTAAGGTGAGGATCTGTGACAAATGAAATGAGTCAGGGTGGCTAAGGACAACAGAGGGATAAGGTGAAGGAGGGCTGCATTCAGGAAGCGACGCAAACTTACCTGACACTACAGCCATGCCAGAGGGAGCAGAATACAGAAGAGAGCAGAGGTTAGAGCGCGAGAGGGGGGAGACAGGAGGAGAGGACTGCTGTCCCGTAGAAAGGTCTGAGAGGGCAAGAGCCCAGGCCTTTGGAGGCTGGGCCAAAGCACAGAGAAGAGGAAAAAGAGAAGGCCAAGAGTCAAGAGGTCAGGTAAGAGGGGATAGAGAGACATTTGAAAAGGATCATGAAGAGTGGGACAGCAATCAGAGGGAAAAAGAATATAGAATAGCATCCCAGAGATGGCATGCCACAGGTGGAGAGAGAGGTTGAAGGAAACAGGGTAAATGTTGAAGGAAGAGGAGTCCGTGGATTGTGTGGATAAAATGTAATACAAGCACAGGTGCGAGTGCATAATAAGCAAGGGACGAGTGCAGGAGGGCAAATCAAACAATTGGGCCATAGCAAAAGAGGAGCGGTGTAAAGGAGTGGTAACAGAGAGAAATAAACAGAGCACAGTGTGAGGACCATGTGACTCTTTTCAGCAGACACTGTTGAAAACCAGGCAGTGGAGGCAGGTGGAGCAGGTCATGGCCACATTAACAGGGACAGCTCAGGCAGATTGGGACAAAATGCGTGTGTTCTTATGTGTCTGTCTATATGTATGTGCTATTAAATATATTTGTCAGTCTTTATTTGAGATACATTGATAATAACAATCATCTAATTCACTGAAACATGGGTCATTTTAAGACATAACCATAGCACATGCAGACAATGCATTCAAAATGCTTTCCATTTGTATGTAAGATTTATGATAAAGCAACATTTTCAGTGTAATGCAGAATACAGTAAGAGAGTGAAATTTTGAACATATACCATGATGTAAACAATAAATATTCTTTAGTATTTTAACAGTTTTTAACATGCTTCCCATATGTAAGATGTTTGACTTCTGCATGATACTGAAAATATGAGGACTTGAAGCCCAAAACTGCAAGCCACAGCTTGACAAAAGCCCATATGATAATGCAGCCAGTTAAGCATTTACTGCACACATGTACTATGTGAAAATCCCTGTGTTTGAGTGAAAATGTTGCTCTTTACTTGAGGCAGAAAGGAGCAGATCAGGGGCTTTGTAGGGGCCAGTCGAGGCCTGGGGTCTTTGGGAAATGAAGTACTCACAGAACTACTTCCACATGGTCCAATGCCCACTGGTCATGTCCTGCACCAGCGTGCCGCGGCTGCCACCATCGCAGCATCACACCTTTGACCCGGGCTTCTCTGGAGACGCAAAACACATGTTTTAGTGAGGATCACAGATTAGAGTCAGAAATAACACACTGCCAATACATTTCTAAGACATAACTAAGTGTTTATATACGCACGCACGCACCCACACCCACACACACACCCACACCCACACCCACACCCACACCCACACCCACACACACACACACACACACACACACACACACACACACACGTGTACGGTCAGTACTCACAGTGGAATGTTGTAGGAGACTCTTTGGGCCTTTATGAAGTCTTTAGGCTGGTGCTGGGCTATGACGTGCCAGCTAACCCCATTATTGACACTGTACTGTAATAAAACTGCACGGTCCACTGTGTCTGCTTGGTCCAGTGCTATGTTACAACTGTCTGTCTGTGCCACACTGCCAATCTGCAGCACAAACATGATTTTACTGTAAGGAGACAGAGAAGAGGCAGACATAGTTAGAGAGAAGAATAGGTCTATATATATCGGAAATGCAATATTTATTATTTCTGCAAGTAATATTCAATGTGCATGTGTTAATAAAAAGTTGATATGTTTTGGTAGTACCTGTACCTGGCCCTAGTGAGGTCTAGCGGTTTAGTAACTGCCTGCCTCATCTTACAGCCATTAAAGTAGAGCGAGTCTCCATGGGCATGTGGGGACAGCTGCCCACAGCCATTGCCCACTCCGCCTCCCTGAATCAGCTGCCAGCTCTGCGGAGACACGCTGCCTGACTCAAAGTTATCCTTTATAGAGCTGGGGAGGTCAGTGCTGGTCAGGGAGCAATCATCACCTGAGAGAATAAAACTGCGGTGAGAAAATATAGACATTACACCAACAAATTGCAGCTCTGGACAGAAAATAATAAAGAGACTAGTGAGATTAATTATCTGTTCTTAAACTCTGAGTCTGGCATTAATCACAAGGCAGAGTCCTTGCCTTTAGAGCACCTAAACCATAAGACAAACCTGGGTGAATAGCAATCTGAAGATCCATTTTGTTAAAAGAGAAAAGTGAATTAAGTTAGGGAAGTTCGTCCTCTCAATGCCACTGGGGCAACCTGTCAGGAGCACTTTCCAAAGCTAGGCTTGGTTAGGACTACCCTAGCAGGAAGAACAACTGTGTATGGTTTTGTATATACTGTAATTTACTTATTATTTCATTATTTGGATGTAATTGTCTGATACATAAAATAAATAAGCAGAAGTCTTGAATTACTCCAACAGTGTTAAACAATAAACCTGAGGTGCCCTACCATGATGCCCTTCATCACAGATGCAGACCATCCCGCTGGTGCAGTACCCATGGCCACTGCAGAGCCCTGGACATGCCTCTCCAATGTAAACATGGTCCACTCCCCAGCTCTGTCTCTCCCCCACACCCTCCTTCTGAATCCAGCGGAACTGCGTGGCTCTGGATGTGCACCAAAAAAATTAATACAAAGTTATCTTGATGAAAATAAATACATGCATGCCATTGGTTCAAAAGGTTAAAGGTTAGGGTTTAAGTTAGGGTTAGGCAAGTAGTAAAGTAAGGCTAAGGTTAGGATCAGTCTCACATAAATTAATGCAAATCTATGTAAACCCAACATGTGTGTGTATGTGTGTACCCTGAAGAGACATGGTCCGGCAGTGGGACAGTGACTCTTGTCCATGTTGAGCTGTTCACAGGACTGTAGATTGTGGACTCATGAAACTGGAAAGGAGAGCAGCCGACGTTGTTTACTGAAGAGGGTAAACATTCAGACTGCACCAGCTGCCACGAGTCAGACCTAGGGGGAAAATTTTAAAAGTTAGAAAGTTTTGATAATAAAGACATTAGTAACTTCTTGCAAGAATGTACCTTGCATCTTTCCTGTACTGCAGTAAGACAGAATGATGGTCCTCACACATGTCTGCTTCACATCCAACTACAATCTGAAAAACATGAAATGATAACAGTTCAACTATATGTCATATAGGTTGTGTATATGCATTAAAAGTTTAATGTTAGCTTTGTAGAACCTTGAACTGTAAGATATAGCCGGGCTGCACTATGAGCTCCCGAGTGGCCAGGATGTTGTGCGTTCTGTCCTGGTTCTTATTGGGCCAGTAGAGATGAAAAGATGGGTTCCCGCAGAAACCAGCTGTCCGCACTGCATTCGGATAAAAACTCCAGCTCTCCTCATGGGAAACACCCTCTGAAAGTCAAAACAACAAATCAGATCAGATCATCTTTTTATGTCAAGTGATGTTTACTTACCATCATCAAATGTGTCAAGCAGCATGGATGGATTGATGTCCGACCCACCCACCAGGATGTTATCAATGGCCCACTGAGCTCTCTCCAGACTCGGAGAGACCAGTCCAGAGGAGATGGTAAATGGCTGCCACCACCGCAGGCGGGTGGCATTTGTCAAAGCTCCCTCGGGCAGCACAATGTAATCTCTGCGCACTGACACGTACTTGAGGTAATCCATCTCATGTAGAAGTGTCCAGGACACGCCTAAAAAGATGTTATGTAAATAATGAGTAAACTCCTAATTAAAAATGCACTGTTATGAATTGCTTGCGCGCACAAGGGGTTTAGGTGAATGTTAATTTGAAGTTCTTCTTTCTTGGTGTAAGGCTATAGTAAAACAAGAAATACTTGGTATGTTTTTATCATAGTATCATCTGAAGGAGCCCATTATGCTGATGATTTCCACTTTACTAATGCCCTGTGAATATAAGACCAATCAAATAGGCAGAAGAGTAAGATTTGCTGTAGACAATCCAAAAGTGCCTCTGTTGTGAGGCGGACAGGAAGGAGAGCTAATGCACTCTATAGTGTTAAATTAGAAGTCCTTTATTACAACACGAACAGCCCACGCATTATGACACTTAGTGTCAAAACACTTAGTGTCAAAGCACTTTGGCTTCCTCTTCTGTCTAAACATTTATAATGGTGTAGTGAAATGTAAAATGGTGAAAAATGAAAAACTAGATTCAAGGATCTGGATCATTGGATTTTAGGGAGTAGAACCAATCAATAGTAAAAGGGGGTGGACATGCAGAGAGATGTAAGTGTGAAAGAAAAGTCAAGAAGAATATTTGTTATGTAAGTATAAGTAGATAGTGCGAGTGTTGCTGCAGGACTTTTTTGAGATCCACTACACTTTACACTGTAATACTGCATACAGCATAGTGCAGGGGCTGCTCTAGAGCAGAGCCGTGGCATGGGCTTGTTAGCTTACCTCCATCAGTAGAGTAATCCAACAGCACTCCCTCTTTGCGACATGTTGGGCGGTGGCACATGGTCATATTATCCTCACTCCCAATCCTGGCCCAGTACTCCACAAATCTGTCAAACACATAGAGCTTATTATGTCTAAATTAAAAGTTTAGGTTTCCCTTATGGCTAAAGTGTATAAACTAAAATAAAAAGCTTACTTTGCCCCTCGAAGGTCCAAATCTGCTGTGACAGCCTGTCGTGCATCAGCTCCACCAAAATATAAGGCCGTTCCTTCCACCAACACCCCACAGTCTGTGCAGGGTCTACCTCCTTCCAACACCTGCCACTGGGGGCTGGTTGTCCCTTCCCAGTCAAAACGCTCCTTTAGAGAGGCCTGTGAGAAAAAAGCCAAGCAAAATAATACACAGATTCTTAGGCTATTTTGGAATAATAGATCATTTCAGTTACCCGCTATGGGCACTAAGTTAAGATTAGCATTAACATTAACATTAGACATAGGCTATCAACAAGAATATTGTTGCTAAATATTATAAATATTCTTTAAGTACAAGTGGCAGACTATATTAAGACCATAACTAAAAACTGGTATGGACCTAAACCAAATGAAAAATGCTTCAAGTTATGAATGGAACATTTCTTAGTCTTTGTATTGTATAGAAATGAAAACTGTAGGAATGATATAGTTGAATACATACCTTGAGTACAGTGCTGGCGTAGCAGTTTGGCCCAGTGAAACCAGGATCACAAAGACAGCGTTTGTCCAAACAGTCTCCATGTCCTCCACAGTGACTCTCGCACACAGGACCAATGTAGAAGTTCTCTACCCCCCACTGCATATCCGAGTACTGCTGGTAAAACCGGAACCGAACCGCACTAAAACAATGGGAGAAAAATAATAGTGCAAACAAAATAACTTAAAAATTCACATGAAAATGCTGTTTAATGTCATACTGTGGAACATTCCAGGCTTAAAACACTAAGAATTGGCAGCATAATAAGTTAAGTGTTCTTTAAGCTGATATGAAAGTTGCCCCTTTTTGAGACATTCAAACCACATTTAGACAAACTCGTATAGTAAAACATACGTGTTAGCTAGACTGTCGGGTAGGGGGTACACCACTCTTTTCCAGCCCTCTGCGGGGAAAAACACTGATGGCTGTGACACCTGGCCTCCACAGCGAGGGTCTGCAGGGAGGCACTGAGGCACAATGTACTTCCACGTCACTCCAAAATCAGCCGAATACTGCACATGCACCTGTCTGTCGGCATGGCGCTCCAGTACACTGCACCCAACTGCAATCTAAAACCACAAAAATACATGAATAATAGGTAAAATATCATAGTAAAACAAATAAATAATACATTCTATGAGCATTATTTTTACCTTGAACTGCATGACCCAGCCCTTCTCAGGTATAATATCCTGCGTGACAGCATAGACCTCTCTGCCGTCATCATTGCCACACACCATAACTCCATCAGGAGAGCTGCAAAAACGCTGAATCGAGCAGTCTTCTGAGAACAGCCAGTGGTTGCTCACTGTCAACAAAAGGAAATACTTATGACCAAAATAAAGTACCTTTTTTCCAACAGTAAAGTGCCTCAACCAAGAGTGAATTAGAAATCTAGTTTTGTTACACTTTATAAAAAAAAAAAGCACCTTAATCAGTCTTAATAAAGCATGAAAAAACTTAAGAATTACACAGGCTTAATGACCCAAACCCTCACTTGTAACCTTTACCCCCTAAGTAGTTGGTTCTCTTGAATTGTTCTTAATAAACAGAAAAGGTTTACTTATGACACAAATAAATATATAACTTATACTAGCATTTAGAATTCATTCAGAGTCTAAACAGTCCTATTTTTTATTCATACATAAGTACATTTTATCTGCTAATTTGTATATTCCTAAATAATTCTTCAACTCTGTGGGTACCTATAGGAGCTTCCTCTTGTTCACCCAACTGAGCCTCTCTTTCTGAAGCTCCATCAGCAGGGGTCCTCTCATGGTTAGGAAGCCCCACCCCACCGAATGTGTCCGAGATCTGTGCTCGTGTGTCAGAGCCGGCAATCAGCACGTTATCTAGTGCCCAGTCACTGTGGTCTGCTCCATCATGCTGAGGTTGCCACCAGCGTACCCGCACTCCCTCCTGACGTGCAGCAGGGGGCAGCAGAACATTCACAAATCTAAAAGCCAAACGTGAACGGCTGTCAGACAGGTGCATTCAATTCATTCTTTTCCCATAACAGAAAACTAATTGTTAAATATTGGGAATGCATAAAATTGTATTAAATATCTCAGTTTAACAACTTCACTTTCAAGAGTTTTATATACATATTAAAAAAGGCAGATGTTGTTTGTATTTTTCATTTTTCATTTCTGATTTGATTGCTTTGAAGCTTCACTGTAATTCTGTTTAACACTTTTATTTAATATTTAATGCTGCCCAAAATAAAATAATATATGTTCAAACTTCAAAACTCACCCTGGTTTGGTGTATAGGTCATAAAATATCTCTGTTAACAGATGCCAGTTGATTCCTGCATTGAGGCTATACTCCAGGAGCACACCCTGGTTGCGGTTGCTGGGTGGGATCATGCAGCCGTACATAAAGTAAAACTGAATAAACTCAGCATTTGTCAGGTTCAAGTCAACTGTGACCAGCTGACGACTGCAGCTCTGCAACGCACAAAGATAAGTCCATATATAGAGTCAGTAAAGTCAGTCCTGTGAAATGGCTTTACATTTTAAAATCTACTTATCCTTAGTACATTTTCAACATCAAAAATGTTTTATCTTTGAATAGGACTTTTCTGTGATTTCTTAGCTAAATCCTGATTTAACATATTGTCATGTGAGCGTTTGCATTGGTAAATTACAACTGTATCCTATATAATCTGTAGAGGGATAGGGCTTACCCCACTAAAGTGCAGAGCAGATCCTGAGGCCACAGCGCCACACACTGTGCTGAGTTTGCCCCCAGTGACCAGATGCCAGTGACTGAGAGAGGGGGCCCGACTGAAGCTGTCCTTGAGCTGAGTGGGCAGGGCCACTAGGGGCTCATCACAGTACTCTCCACCCCACTCCGAATCACATCTGCAGGCAGAGGACATTAAAAACAGGGACAATCACAAGACAATGTACCATTAGGTTTGACTGATTAAATGTATTACTTACACACAGGAGGTTTGTTGACAGCGTCCATGTCCAGAGCACATGTCAGGACAACCATCTCCAATGTAAAGGTTATCCAGAGCCCATGTCTGCTGCTTATCGAAAGGAGCCTGCTGAAACCACCTAAACCTGGTGGCTTGAGACCTATGTATTTCATAAATACATTAGATTAGATTTGTACTAAATAGCAATAGTGGCCTACAGTTATGGAATTATACAATTTCCTCCATACTACTATGTGGTACCTTGCATAAGATGGGATAGGCATTGTCACACGGCCCCATTTGTTGTATGTGTCTGAAATAAGCAGGCGCTGCAGAGTGTAAGAGGAGCAGTCTGGGCTCGTGGGCAAACAGTCTCTGACCAGTGGCTGCCACGTCAGACCCAGATCAAGAGAGAATTCCAACTCTACAGCTAGAGCAGAAAAGGTTAAATAATAATAATAATATTAGGTTAAATAATAACATCTGAAACATAGTTAACAAAGTTTTTCATTACTTACAGTAGCATGATGAAGTGACAGAGCAGGAGGCAGAGAAGTCAAACTGGATGAAGGCATCCTGACCCAGACTGATGTCTGTGGTCACAGCGTAGCGAGTGTTGGATTTCTCAATAAAAGCAAATGCAGGGCCCTCAGAGCCGCACACAGGCATACGAGTGCCTCCTGGATGAAGCAGCCACGAGCGACCATCAATCGAGGAGAAGTCGTCCTCCAGTGGCCCCCAGCCACTGGCACTTCCACCTACAACCAACTGAAAAAGTACTGTGTTATTGCCACTGCTTTACAGAGAGAGAAAAGCGATTTGCTCCTGTTTTTACCTGGTCAATGACCCATGGGCTGTAAAAGTGTCCATTCTCAGAAGGCTGCCACCAGCGCAGGCGAGTAGAAGATGTACGTGCACGTAGTGGGATCTCCAAGGCCACCAGCCGAGCCTGGTTACTGCTGTTACTGAAGAGAAACTCTTGGAGCAGTCCCCAGGTCAGACCACCATCCACAGAGAACTGCAGTAACACAGGCCTGGAGCGAGGGTCGGGGGCAGCTTTACCACATCCAAGACGCAGGAAAAACTGCACAAACCTGCAAAACACCGTCTGATTAGGAATAAGAATAATCAACAGCCTCTTTGAACAAGTTTAAACACGTTTTACCGGGCATTGGACAAGTCCAAGTCTTTTGTGACCAGCATGCGCAGACCGTCTTCACTGAAGAACAGGTGATTTCCAGTAGACATAATACCACATTTCCGAGAGGATTTGCCTCCACTCAAAAGACTGAAATGCTCAGCATCCTTGGTTCCTCCTGATAAGACACACATCAACACACACATTCATTTGATTCTTGAGAATTCATGTATGACATTTGTACATGCTGCGGGTCCACACCTTCAAAGTCCTCCTTGAGGAAGTCAGGGTTGGGGGTCTCTGGGCCAGAGCAGTCTTGTCCAGAGTAGCCAGGGTCACACAGACAGTGGCTGCCTGCAACACAAGCTCCGTGTCCATTGCACATGTCCTGACACTGCGGGCCAATGTAGACATTGTCAATCGCCCAAGTGGGAGGAGTAGAACCAGTAGAGAAGAAACCCTGATACCAGCGGAACCTCACTGACCTGCAAGGAAAAGATAAAATAGTTAAGATACTGTTAAAAACAAATCCTTTATCAGATAAAGAAGCTCCAGCTCTTACCCACAGAGACGCAGCTTGCCAAAATGAATAACCTCTCGCCTCCAGCCCTGAGTAGTTCCAGGGAAGTAAATGCTGGCAGGGTGTAGCTCAGTAGAGCACAGGGAGGATGGCTGAGGCCCACCAGCACACAGAGGCAACAGAAGGTGCCAAGTGGCTCCAAAATCTCGTGAAAATTCAAGACGCACCGGGTGGGCTGAGGAGCTCTCAGCTGTGCAGCCCACATTAATCTGGAGCACAAATAATATGGAGAACATGGTTATGATTTTAACTGAAATGAGTAAGTATTGTGATTGATGAGTGTCTGGAGTGGCAGTTTATTTACCTCAAACTGAATGATAGTGTTCTCATTTACGTCAATGTCTCTGGTGGTAATTGAGTGCTCGCCAAGTTCACTGGAGACAAACACCATGGCTGACTCATCCTCCTCTCTGCAACACATAGATGACCACAAGATGATTCAAAGAAATTCACATTCAAATTCAAGTTCACACTCTCTTACAGTCCTGACTTCTGGTAAGGGCAGTAAAGACCAGTGTTTCCTCCGGGATAGAAGAGCCAGTTGGATTCATTGGGGTCTTCCTTAAAGCTGTCAATGACCACAGGAGGGTTGTGTACAGAGCTGCCGTCAATGATAAGGTCATCGATCACCCACACCTCTTCTTTTTTACCTACAAAACCAGAAAGAACAATGAAGCAAGGATAACTCTGACTAAGTCTGACTTTTTGTAATTTATGTTGTTTATATCTTGCAGCATCCATCATGTTGCAGGGATGACACAGATAGAAAAACAACATTGACATTAATTTGCTGTGGGCAATTCAGAGTAAACAATTCACTTATCAATTACATTAGTTCCTCACTTAGATTTACAATGTATAGCAATAAAATCATAAGAATAATGTTGATGACTGGTCTAAATCTAATCTTGTTGTCAAATTAATAAATTAAAGGTACAGTATGCACATTTCTTGAGGTGGCACATCACCTGCATGTTTCCATGAAAATAGAATGTTAAAACATAAAACATAATTATGTACTTCATGAAGACAGATACATTTTATGCCATAGTCTGGAATATTACAGGCAAATATGAGTCAGGATTGTGGAGATGAAAGCCTGTTTACAGAAAGTTTTTCAGTGCAATTACATTATATTTTAGTGTATTTACATACTGTGGCTTCAAATACATACTATGCCTATATTTCTGAATCCAGGGGGATTCAAAGATAGAAAGTGTAACAATTACGTACCACCATTGTAAGGCTGCCAGAGTCTAAACCGAGTGGCGTTGGTTTGAGCACTGGGTGGCAGCGGCAGGTGGAGGAACAGAGTGTCTGTAGAAGCTGGAAAGTAAAACTCATCCAACAGTAACCAACTTATCCCTCCATTCACTGAGTACTGGAGCAGAACTGAGTGGGAGCGCTCTGGGACACCTACAAAGGCCCAAAACAAAGATATATAACAGAGACATAGATGCCCAGAGACACAGGCGTTATGTAATACCTTTGGTGATGAATTTGAAGGAGAACTGAATGTAGAGAGTGTTTGTACAGTCCAAATCCCGGGATACAATCATTCTGAGGCCGTCCTGAAAAGAGAACAAACACAAACAGTTTTCAACTTTCAAATGTTACTGAAACCCCAACTTGATTCAATTTTACAGGATAAATATCCAAACATTTGGTTCACTACTTTCACTATATTGTCAGGTGATTATATTGCTACCCTGAGAAGAATCATGTTAACATATTTATGCACAAGTATTCAAAAATGTAAATAGGTATGTATTAATTAATAATTAGTCAATCCTTGATTAATATATTCTAATTGGATCTAGCCCTGCCCTAAACTTACTCCTTTGAATATTAATGCTGTTCCAGATTTCAGAGGCTCTCCGCTCAGTGTCCCCCTCTCTGCCCCATACACCTCGGGCCAGGTCTCCTGCTGCAGGTTTTCATTGAAGTCCTCTCTCAGGACAGAGGGCAGGGGAGTCAGGGGTACACAGTGAGCCCCTCCATAACCCTTATCACACCTGTTGAGTTTAGACAATATTTCGTGGCAGTGAGAAAGAAACACAGAAATAAATAAATAAATATGTAGACAGAAGAAGAACTTACACACAGCGTCCATTGTCACATAGACCATGCCCGGAGCACATCCAAGGACATCCAGGAGCAAGCAGAACATTGTCCAGCGCCCAGCCCTCTGCTCCTGGGGTGAAATGTGTCTGAATCCACCGGAACCGGGTTCTTGGAGAACTGAAATATATTTTAGAATGATTATCAAATGTGAATTATATCATTCACTTTAATAAACAAACAGTCTTACTTGGCCGCACTGGGTAAGTAAACCGTAATCCTTCTCCAGTGCTTGTGTTGGGTGGACGTGTACACTGAGCTCTGGGTGTAGGCGGCACAGCCGATGGCAGGGGGCACACACTCTGGAGTGAGGAGGGCCCAGTGACGGCCGCAGTCTGTGGAGTACTCCAGACGGACCCCGTGAGAGAAGGACGTGGACTTACTGCAGCCCATACTCAGCTCAAACTGCAGGAAGGAGGAGCCCGATACTTCAAAATCCCATGTCTCTGCATACCGGGGCTTCTCTGCACAGGTCAAAGACAAAAATGAAACACATCTATTGTACCAAAACATTATTGTCCTGTACTGAGTGCTATTATGCAAACAAAAGAGAGGTGTGCAGTAAAAAGTTCCAGTTAGCATATTTCATTTGCATGTTGAAATACTACTAGGGGTAGTTTTTGCATGCATTTGGACAATATTTTGAGAAGAAAACTAAATATTTTGGCTTTTGCTCAACACACCAATACTTATGCATATGCTTTACAATATGCACAGTCAATTAAGTTTATTTTTTCTCTCAATATTATGTGAGTAGTGGATAGTATTATTTTTGTAATAAAAACAGTACTTAATGACCTCTCCATCCACCTCAAATGTGAGCTTTTGTGAATGGAAACGTGAATGAAAACTGCTGTGCTATCTGAACACCTTGTTAATTTGTTCCCACAGCCCACACAAACCTGGGCTGCTTGGTAATAGATGTTGTGGCTGCACTATTTAACAAATGTGTCCAGTTGTAATGTAATATCGGCCAAACTACATCTGCTAACAGTTTGATGTGAGCATAAATTACAAGCAGGATGTTTAGTCAGGTTTGCTCTCATCAATAATGCACAAGCAGAAGTATCTCAGTGAATAGGTGATTCAGTTACATCGCCTGGTGTATGGGCCTCTGTGTTTTCAAAAGCTCTTAGTGCATCATGATTACCCATCTGCCCAATGTTTTCCACATTTACAGATTTATGACACTGACATACTTGACCATACAAAACAGCACCATATATCAAGATACGTAAGATATTTAAATAACTCACTGTCAATGGCCTCGGAGTTGAAGGTTAACACTGTGTCCAATGATAAGCAGTCCACGGTCACCTCTCCACCCTGAATCCGGTACCAGTTGTGCCTCAGAGGGCTGCTGCCATCAAATTTGTCCTGGAAACCTGTTCTTGACGTGTCATTCATTCCAATTAGAATATCATCAAGAGCCCACTGAGCTGAGTGCTTTCCTATGACAGAAGGAAAGAATCATCAAAGCCTTGTATATCATGTAAATGTTTACTCACCTTCAGCATGCACAAACCTTGCTGTGGCTGCCACCATCTGAACACTGTATAAGGTGCTTTAGCTGCAGATGGTAACTCAATGGTTACAACCTGAGGCTCCAGGAATGAGCTAAAATCAAGCTCCCTCAAGAACTGCCACTGGACACCATTATTGGTGGAGAACTGGACAATAACACCTAGGACAGGTGTAAACATTAACATCTATACAATCTTGAGAATTCATCGTGAAATAACAACTGCTAATAAGTCAATAATAAGAGAAAAGACATTAAATACATAGCATTACATTCTGTCATTACATTAGCTTGGACATTACCTTCATTTCGGGACCGAGGTCTGGTGCAAGTGGGTCCCAAACTTTTACTCCCAATACGGATATAAAATTGCACCAGTCTGTATAAGATCAAGAAAACACCTACATCAAATCGTCTAAAAGTTTACTGTAATATAAGTCTTATAGGTAAATGAACTGAACCTTGTGTTGGTTGTGTCCAGAGGAACAGTGCGAGCCTCTCTCCTCCCGGGGCTGTTGAAATAAAGAGCTTTGCCTTCACCAATGATCCCACAGCCTCCTCCGATCTGTCCCCCGATTAGACTCTGCCAAAGTGGACTTAACTTTCCCTCAAAGCCCTCAGTCAGCTCTGTGGGACTGGCTACGGAGGGTACACAGCTGTCCTGCTCCACTGAATAAAAAATAAAAATGTAGGTTAAAAAGAGTCAAACATTTTAGTACATTTATGTTTTTGTTTGTTGTACCCGTGTATCCCATATCACAGAAGCAGACTCCAGAAATGCAGTCCCCATGACCTCCGCAGTGGTTTGGACAGGGCTCGGAGATGTAGACTCCATCTAATGCAAATGCAGGAGCATCCCTGTACAAGCTGCTCTCCTGGAACCAACGGAACCTGGTTTTACTGTACAAACGAAGGTCAAAATAAATATCAATATTAAATATTAGTTAGAGTAAAGCAATAAATAATTAATTGCCTTAAAGTACTACTTAAATGTAATTACACTGACTATGTTTTCTTAAAATTAATTAAAAAGTCTATACTGTCATATGTACTTTAAAACCAGAACTAAGCTGAAATACAAGATAAATATACCTAAGGAAAAGATTTAAGTAAACAAAAGAAATCCTAAAATCCTAAATAAATTCCAAATACATTACCTGGCAGCAACATTGCGCGGGATGACTACAGTGACTCTGGTCCACTGTTCGTAGTCTCCTGTGTTGTAGATTGAGGGCTCTCGGAGTTCTCGAGTGCTGCCTTCACAGACTCCCACCCCTGGTGTCCCGGGGTAACAGCCCTCCCTCACCAGAGCCCATGTCCGACCAGAGTCATGGGAATACTGCAGCAGCACTGGGGCAGAGGCACTGAACTCCGACTCACAGCCTATATTCAGCTGAAGGTAAAGGGAGGAAGAGTTCAGAAATGTATCAGAGATAACATTATAACAGCCAACAATAACACACACATTTCGAAGTGCAATATAATGCTAAGGAAAATATAGAGGATAAATTATTATAGTGAAACTAATTCATGCCACTGATACAATAACCATAAAGCAGAATTATCCATCCAAAAATTCTAAATGTACATTAGTATTAAAAACATGAACTTAAATAGCAGCAACTTTGTATTTAGAATGAGTCAAACATTATTTATTCAACCCTCTACAACTCAAAATTTATTGCAGTAAAGACAAAAAAATATTACAAAGAAAAAGCAGCTAAAAACAGATCTGGATTATGATGAGGGCAGAAAGTTGTTCCTCGCCTGCAGTGGTCAATATACCTATAGAAAATTGTACAAGGAAAAGACAGTGTTAAAACATAGACAGAAAAAAAGAACAAACTGGCTGCATATTGGGCTGGTGGACATGTGAAAATTAAAACATGTTTGCAATGATTTTATAGTTATTTTAATTAATGCATTTAGGTAGGAGCTTCAAAGATTACCTTAAATTGCAGTGTGTAACCAGGCCGCAGGGCGAGATCTCTGGTCACTGCAACTCTGTCCCCATCTGATCGTCCGAACACCATGGCAGAGGGAGTGGGGGCACAAAAACTGTTGTTGCTTTCCCTTTCCATGCCCTCGTTACCCAGCATTAGCCACACGCTCATCTGATTCAATGGGTAATCAAAGGCTGGTTTTTCATAAAAGTTCTATGATGGACAAAAGCCAGATTGTTTTCATTTAAGCATAACATGAAGATGCAAAAAACTAAAATTGACAATAATTTTAGACCTGTGGTAGTGTGGGGTTTGCCATTGGGATAATGTGCTTCTCCCTCTCAGACAAAATAATAACATCGTCAATGGCCCACTGATCGTAGCCCTCTCCAGAGTGAAGAGGCTGCCACCAGCGGAAACGAGTGGATGGAGTTTTAGAGGCCAATGGGAGCTCATAGTGGACAAAACTGTAAACAACATAATACCACATCATTACCATTTTATATCCACAAACACAGTGTATATATATATGTTAATGTCCTACTCGATCCTTAGCATTGCACCTTCTCATTAACAATACCTGTTATAATGTATTTTTTCTCAAATCCTTTCCACATGGACTCCTTTAAACAAATTGCTCATACTAAGAATATTTGATCTTTTTTATCAATAGTTTTTTGTTTGTTATGAAGAAAAGTATTCCATTATTCTTGTGCATAAATAATCTATATAATTGTAATATTAATATTTGTTACTAAGAAAAGTAGCACATTTTGCTTAAGTATCAATATTTATTTAAATTATATTCAGGTATTACAGATTTTCTCTTCAATTGCAATAATGAAACACATGTGTCTTACCGTGGTTTGGTGAAGTCAGTAAAGTACATCTCTGCGATCAGTCCCCAGGTGATGCCTCCGTCATTGCTGTACTGCAGAAGCACTCCCTCCTCTCTGCTGTCAGCCTGGTTACACTCCGCCCAGTCACCTCCCACTCTCAGGTAAAACTGGACAAACTCTGCCCACTCGGTGTCCAGGTCCCAGCTTACCAACTGCCTCAGACCAGCCTATGGAGACATAGCATAATAAGTGGTTAAAACAAGTCATAATGTCAAACACAGTTGCTTATGTTCTATTATGATATATACTAATTTAAAATGTATTCAGTGCACAGAAGTAAGGTCAGCTGAGTTACCTTACTGAAGTACAAGGATGAACCAGACGAGACCACACCACAGCCCATGTCAGGGGTGACGATTTCTCCACCAATCACCTCCTGCCACATGGCCAGCAGTGCATCCTGGGATTCAAAGTCAGACAGTACACTTGAAGACAGGGGTGACGAGGGCTGGCAGTCTGCCCCAGTGAAACCATCATCACATCTACATAAGAAAACAATGCCATAGTCACTATTATGGGCTATGGTATAATCTACTAAGATGTAGTAGATGTATATAAAGCAGTATAGTGAACCTGCAGTGCCCGTGGTCACACCAGCCGTGCCCATGGCACATATTTGGACATTGTTGGCCAATGTAGATGTCATCCAGAGCCCACTCATCCTGTTCCCCATAGTAGTTCTGAATCCAGCGAAATCGAGTTGCACTAGACCTAAAAGAGGTGAGATAATGCCAGGATGTTCAGATTGTACATTGATCACAATTATGGCATGTGTGTTAATAAACAAACTGACCATAAAATGCAAATGAAATATATACTTATTGATCTGAAGACACAGAAGTGCTGCATGTTTCTTGGAAGTTAGACTTGTAAATTGGAAATATAAACTAAAGTAATATCCCTGCTCAAGATGACACAGTGGGGTTTTGGAGACCATGCCATAAATGCCACAGTGGTCAATACCATATTATATTTCTTGGTGTAAAGGCATGTGCACGTGCGTTCATTGTGGGAAAGAAAATTGCTGCACAATCGTAGATCTTGATATATTGTGGTGACATACGCAGCACATAAGGTACATATGCTTCCTGGTTTGTGGCTTTAGTGACCTCTATAAACCATGTTGACCTCCTGATCACACTGAGCCAGTCCAGACTTGTTATTATCATTTACGGCCTGCCCCCTGACCCCTTATCACATTCTGCAGCAGATTAAACCAGCTTTATTTAGTACCGGACTATAGCCACGAAATGAGGTGGACAACCCAGTACACAAGGTGAAAGGTTTATGTGTTAGCAGTAATGTACCAGTGCTGTTGTGCTGCATATAACAAGCAGAAGAATGTTACATTGCAGTCTTTGACATTATTTGCATATATTACTGACCATGTTTTCTGAGGCAGAGACAGAGTGATGCGTCTCCAGTCTTTGAACTCTGATGGATGGTACACACTTGGAGCTGTGAACTCAGAGCAGCTGGGCATACCCGGTAAACAAGCCTATAAATGCAAATTCACATAACACATAAAACATTTGTATTTTAGCAGATGCGTTGGTATAAGTTCAAATTATATATTGTAAATATATGGGAGTTTAAAAGGACATCCATCCATGTTTGACCTTGACAGACAAGAATTAATAAAACAAGGGATGCGGTGGTGAGATTTTACACTTTTAGATGACTGCACAAAAGCGAATTAGATCAGATTTCACAAAAAGTCATTACACCCTATTGAGTTTCAAAGGCAAGAAAAGTCTTGTCAGAGAATTAGATGTCTTATGAATATTTATGACGCACTAGTGATCAGAGAAAATCTCAAACTGCTTAGTGATTCAAGTATTATCATTTGCAGATAATAAGATGAAAACGAACTGCAATTTAGAATCTTTTCTCAGATAATAATGGTTTAATGTGCCCACAGACATATAGTATTTATTCATTTGGAAGAATAATTAAAAACTGCACAAAACCTCCTCACCTCTTTGACCAAATGCCAGGTTAGTCCGTGGTTGGTGGAAAACTCCAGTCGGACTTGTGTGTCGATGTGTGGCGAGGGCTCCCGACCACAGCCCATCACCAGAGAGAACTGTAAACTGTAGGACGCCCCCACCTGCATGGACTGCGTCTCCACATAGCGGATACTGGAACCTGGACTGGGCTCACCGGAGAAACTGCACAGTGGTATAGGGACAAATCAGTGTAACTGCATAAGTGACAGATTATTATGGTCAGAAAGAGTTTAGCAGAACATAGCACATATATAATCTCTATAATGATGGATCCTAGTTGGTTAGAGGGTGGCGTATCACTGGGTTGAAGATACTATCACAACATTTTATTGCTATAGATTAACTGAGATGGAGTGCAGTTGAAATTTTCAGTATGTATTGGTATGGTAAAACAAAACCAGTCTTGCTGTCAAATATAATAATAATAATAATAATTTTCATTTGCGGATTTTCTTTTTAAGTAATTATTAGGCAAATACGTTATACATCATAATCACATTCTAAAACATAAAAACATCCAATATAAGACGACTTAAATCGCTGATAAGGGAATTAGCAATGATGGGAATATGGGGGTATTTGAGAGAGTTTCACAAAGGCTTAATCAGAATATCTTCAGAACTGCTGTGAGATATTTCGGGTCTACAGTTCTAAGTCTCTAAAAGAAGTTAAAAGAAGAAGTTTGTTCCGATTGAAAAGTGCTGGCATTTAAAAAGCCCATATTGCACTATTTTCTGTCTTACGTTAAAATGTTTCTCAACAAAAATATACCTGAAGTTTTGTTTTATTTCATTCACACAAGTTTAACACTCAAATCCTGCATATTTACACTGACTTTTTCTTTCAAATGGAAAACAGCTTGTGATGTCATATAGTAATACATAAAGTGTTACACTGTGTTTTTAAACTTCATGCACAATCTACATTTGACACACTCCAGGTATGTTTCTGAGTAGGTAACGACATTCTAACATGGCTTAAAGTTCACAAGAGTCAATTTTGCATAATATAGGACCTTCAAAACAAATGACAACACTTTCTTTCTGACCTGAGAGTCCAGTCGTGCTGACAGTAAGGCTGTACATGGCCGAGGTAGAAGCCCAGGCTCTGAGTTACATCCAGGACATTGCTGAAGTCCAGACTGATGGTGTTAAAGAGCACAGAGGTCATGCTGATCTCATCCACAGCCCACACATCATGACCACGGCCCGAGTGATACGGCTGCCACCAGCGGAACTGCACGCCAAATTTACGAGCTCCAGGAGGCAGCTCCACAGACACAATCCTGCAGCAGAAAAACAAATTAAACTGAACAGTGCTGGACTATTTTAGTTCATACATGACCTTTAAATATCTGTGAATGTAACTAAAGTTAATTCCTACTCATTGATACTGCCAAGCAAATTGTATTTATTATTTCCATATTTTTACACTAAGAAGAAAGTTGTACATTTGATAGAATATGCAGCTAAATCATGAGACAAAAGCACCATAATCCCCAATACAGCAGAAATTAGTCACTAAACATGGGAGAACTGAATGTGATTCATATTTTAAACCCACGTAAGCACAGTCTGGTGTTTGTATGTATGATCTTTACACTGTGAGAAATGTGACGCATCAGATCACTAGTGCCTTGAGTACAAAATGAAGTAGCTAATTAGAATACCCCAGAATTTTTTGCAGCAAGAAAACAATAAGTAGGTAAACTGTTCATAGGTAGCACAAATTTAGCACTAACAATCATATAAAAGGATAAATGTGTCTACACGTGTCTACATATAATAAAGTTTGAAAATAATAACAATACCTTTAAAAAAAGAATTAAAAATTAAAACTAAACTGATCTATTAACTTATTTAGTTTACCGATTTGTAAATACTCTTAAGCTTAATATGCCATCTATAAAAAACACAAGAAGTGACATTAGACTATTCAATCATATCTGTGCACATTGTGGGTCTTAGTTTAGGGAATACATATAAAAGACAAAGACTTACCTCGGCTCATGAAATCCTTGGTATGCATAATGTTGCAGTAATGTCCAAGTAATGCCATTGTCCGAGGAGTAATGCAGCAGGACCCCCTCTCCGGGCTGGTCTGGAGCAGGACAGGAGCTCAAAGTGCTTCGACTTCCCAGGCGAAGAGTAAACTGTAGGTATCTGCCAAAAAGGTAAAACATAAACTAATTAGACAAACAATTATAACCCTTGACCTAGGATGTTGTTTAGACTCTATATTCTTCTCGTTATACTTTTGACCAGTACCTGCTTGTCTCCATGGAGATGTAATTGCTTTACCTGGAATGTTCCACAGGGTTATTCAATTTCTGTGCTGTACTGAGGACTCTCACTGCCGTCCAAGTACAGCACAGAAATAGTTTTCTCTGACACAAAGTATGGCATTAAAGTCTATCTTTCATTTATAGGTGGTTATTTTTGCACAAGAACATGCAGGCTCGCTACACTACAGATGGTGTCACTGTTGTCTCCATAGTGGTAAATATGTTTAATGCCATATTGTGGAACATTCCAAGCAAAGCACTAACAAGTCCACAGAGACAAGCAGGTTGCAGACCACTAAGACTGTCAATAAAGTGGAAATATTTAGATTTTTGTGTTACCAAATAATCATTCAAAGCATCTGATGATAAAACAAATGGTATAATAAATATAGATTGATCAGAGATGGATTTATAAAGCAGTGGAGGCTGTCAGAAAGGTAGATAAACACACAACCAAGCAGAGCAAAAGTGGGAGGTAGATGACAGAATGATGATGGTGATGATTAGACAAATGATGACAAAATAAAAAAGGAGGCGGAGTGTGTCTAAAGATTAGATGTAAATATCGATTAAAGCATGTACCAGTTATTATGTATGTACTAGAATATACTGTGTGGATGGCAATTACTAATGTAGCCTTCTAATCTGATTTGTTCATCTGGTTTACTATGCCCATCCACATAAAACAAAACAAATTTCAATGTTGTCTGTATCAGTATAAATGAAAAAAGTGAAATTATTTTTTGCTAGGTTAGATATGTACATTTATATATATATGATAAACAGTCTGTTAGCCAATCTCAAACAAATAGTAACATTTGGATATTTCTTCCAAAAACAGTTAATCTCCCATCGCTATATAGGCCCCTGCCCTTCATCGAAATATGACATTAAAAAATCCTTGAGCATGAACGTAACCCATTATGATCCTACCTCATCACCCATCTCTAGCTCACCTGTCCTTGGAGAGAGTGTGTTTTCATTAACAGAGCAGTTTTCTTTTTTAGACAGCTGTTCACTCAATTAACTACAAACCAGTATTAAATATGGCCGTCAGGTGGCAGACTGAGAACCAACACAAATAATCCATCTAACCCAGATGCCAAATCCAACTTAATTGTCCCTTCTTTATCTTTCTCTAGCACATTTTAATTTTGCTCTGCTCTCATCTGCAGACTGCTTTATGATGACAATCCATTTTCAAATGTAGGAACAATGGAAATGAGGGGAAGTAATAAGGATAGCTGTAAAACATTTGAAACATAAATCACAAGAAAAGTAATTAGTCTAAGATAGCAGCTAAATTAAGAGTTCAAATCTGTTTGATATATTATACTATTTGTTTAAACCATGTGGTCTTTAGGTCCAATAAAAACATTTTCAAAAAATTGTACAATACATCAAAAACTATAATGTAATGATTTGAATTTCATTTTTAGAAAGGTTTGACTCATTGAACACAGACAGATCCATACATTTTCAGGGTTTATCTTATATCTGTTCACCTTGCTTGGGAGCTGTCTAGTGGTGCAGTGATTAAGTGCCTTCTGCTGTCCCGATTGAAGACCAGAGCTTTGCCGCTGGCGAGCACCCCACACCCAAAGCTGACCTCAGCTCCCCGCAGAGAAGAGAAGCTGTGGTAGGACGAGAGGCGTGGGCTGGAGAATCCCTCGGACAGAAACGCAGGAAAGGTCTGAGATGCCAACTCACAGGCCGGTCCACTGAAGCCCGGGTCACACCTGGGCAAGAACACAGGACATGATAATGGAGGAGAGAATATTGTGCAATACTGAGAATTACAGCAGAAATGAAGGAGGAGAGATTATGAAATTCATTAATAAATCATAAGCATAATACAATGTGATTCATTTCCTATGGTAATTGGTGCCGGAGGGCATTAGTGGATAATGAGCAGACTCATTTTGAAGAGAAGACATTAGATTGATTTAGTTTAATAAAGGGGAAGTGCTTACTTGCAGCCTGTGCGTGAACAATGTCCTCTCCCAGAGCAGAAGCGGAGACAGGCCGGGCCGATATAAACTAAAACAGGGCACATTACATTATTAGACAGTTTTTTTCAAACAATGTAACCTTTGTACCACAGATCTTACCATTGTCTATGGCCCACATGTTGCCTGTTCCAGTGCCTGACTGCTTCCAGCGGAATCGAGTGGTCTCTGTGAGGGCAGCATTGGGCAGAGGGATGGATATTCTGGTCCATCTGAAGAGAAATAACAGCACAGTGGTGGCCACAGTAAATCCATTGTCACACTTATTTAGATGAAGCCTAGGAGACTGCATACCCGCTGTAGTTGTCAGAGGAGTAGATGGTGCTGTGTGGGAGGTGTGGTCCAGCACACAGCTCTGGGAGACACTCTGTGTGGAGCAGGGACCAGGAGCGGCCCTGGTTTGTGGAAAACTCCAGAGAGACACTATACAATAACACAAACAATGACAGTAAGATACACACAGTGCAGTGCCACATTATAATGGGTAATCCATGAGTGTCTAATTTGACAGGAGAATGGTAGGATTAGTAGAGAAAAGGACACCTGTTTGCAGGCTGGAAGGAACCACAGCCCAGGTTGATGGAGAACTGAGCGACATGTGTATGTGTGCCAGGAAGCACAGGCAGCAGCTGCATGAAGTCTACTGCCCAAACATGACGCTTGGCCCCCCCATGAGACCTCTGCTCCAGACACAGCTGTGTGACAGGGGTCTGCAACTCTGTGGGCAGGCCGACTGAAACCACAGCAGGAGTCTGCAACATTAGAGATGGTAAAGGTTCATTACAACAGCAATGAAAAACATCCTTCAACAAGGCAATATTTATGCACTAACTGTTCAACTGTATTTATTTACCCTGTATGAGGAGTATGGGAGAGTGTCAAGTATCACACGCTCTCGTCTACCTTCAGAACGTCCAAACAATATCACATCATGCTCATGGGACTCTCCTGGATGGCAGTCACCTCCACCTAAAAGGTATATGAAACACTATAATAAATCAAAACAAGAATACTAATACAATAGCATAAGTACTGCATGTTCTCTGTATTTGGCAGTATAACCTACCCATAGTAAAGTGGAAACGCAGGTTTCCATAAGACGTGGTGTCGATGTAGGGCGTGCAAACTCTCCTTCGACCCTCTGACTCAAACACCAAAGCCAAGCCTGATTCAATCTCTCCACACTCTGTTCCATAAACTGCTCCTTCAATGTCCCAGCTACAAAAAAATATGTCAATGTAAAGCTAGGTCAAAAAAATAACATGTAATCCAACACCTTTTGCAGTTATAAGTCTAGCATATTTATTATTATAATAAAAAGCCAGAAAAGCACTGAATCCTCATAAATTACCTGGTAGAGGCCTATGCACACGGGACACACACAGACATATTTCTGCACAGTGGAGAGCGACTACTGATTAGCTCTGACAGAAGTTAACTCAGTGTGTCAGCCCTCTCCTGCGCTCATCCTCCCTTTTGCTACTATTTCCTCTCCCTATTATTATTTTCTGTTTTTGTGACTTAGACAAAGCCACTGTTGACAAGAATAATTAATACCTGTGTTCCATTTTCATTAGATGAACTCTTTTCAATCAGCATTATAAAGTTTTGGGGCACTTATGTTCATTGAAAGAGAACTAAAAGTCACAAAGATACCTGGAGTTGTGTTTTGTTTCATTCACACATGTTTGTATAATCCTTTATTACACTGGTCTACAAGCAAAATGCTTCCGTGATAAAAGTAGTCAGACTTTTTTGGTAACATTAGCAAACAAACACATTTATCATTTGTATTCCAATCTATCTCATCAAATTAAGTAAGATTTTGCCATTTTTATTTCTGAAGCAGATATTTTCCAAAATGTTGTAGTGTTATTAGTCTTTCTACATCTTCAAAGCTCAAAATGCTCTGTTCCACACTGTGATGCCATAAAGCTTTTTTTTTAATTTAACAGATACATTTTACTTTTAGTTTAGTAGAGATGAGCAATTCCAGGGGGAAAATCATTCAAATGATTCTAGAGAAGGTGTATGGAGTGTAAAAAAACAGTGTTTACTGTTTGAGAAAAGAACTCCTAAATATGCAGGGTTAAACATGTGTGAATCCAACCAGACACAACTCCATGTATGTTTGTGATGAGGAAACAACATTATTAACACCCTGTATATTAGAAAATAGCAAAAAATGGGCCCTCTAACTACCTTGTCCTTAGCTCTTAGGAAAAAGTTTTTACATTTACTAACAAATGCAACTAGCAAAGATAGTTGAGTAAAAAAGCCTTTACTTCAACGATGGACTCTCGAAATCTTCTTCCCAGTAGCTTCTCCCCTCTTCTCGGTGCAAGTCGATGTCTCTGGTGGAGGCAAAGCTATGGCCCACTCCCTCAGCGCCATGGAAGTACAGAGCGTTGCCCTCTGATTGGCATGCATGCTGGTCAGAAAAGGATTGTAAATAAATATTAAGTTACAATAAGCAAACTTCACATCTGATTAGGGTGACCACTTCAAATTGCAAAAAATGTTGCTGAATTTGGTTAGAGGGCCAGTCTCGATAAATTATTACCTCATAGTAACTGCAATAACTTTATATAATGATTTTCAGTTCTTTTACAGAGAGACTGGAATAGGGTCCAATAGGTGAATGCAATTATCCTCCGATGTGGGTTTTTTGACGTTTAGAATCTAAAGCAACCAATCACTGATAAGTTTTGCTGATATTTTTGTAAAGATTATTTTGATTTTCTCCTCCAAATTATGTCATTTTAATTTATAACAAACTCACCCAGAGTCTTTTTTATTTATTTATTTATTTTTTTTCTAATCAAAATATTTTCTGCAGTAATGTATTTGCACTAAAGGATTCAAACAAAGCTTTATAGGTATTTTTAAGCTGCAGGTCACCCAAAACAGAATATCAACTAAAAGAAAAAAAAATATATATATAATTCATGTAGCATCAATTAAAAGTGGAACATTCTCTAAATGAGTAGGATGAGAAGCTCTGTAGGACAACCAAAAGAGGGACAGGTGGTCACCCTACATCTGATAGTGTGTGGATCTGCACCTTTATAGTTGATCCCGGAAAGAAGAGCCAGTTGGCAGTGTCTGGGGGGTCCAGGTTGTCCTCCATGAGAGGGGTTTTGTGGGCAGAATTAACTAGCAGCACATTGTCCAAACCCCAACAGGACTCATAACCTTCTGGACCCTGTGATGCGTCCTGTGACCAGCGGAGACGCACCCCATCGGCCTGGGACTGAGGAGGGAGGGGCAGCAGGTGGACCACAGTGCTGCTGTTGGTTGGAGCTCTGCAAACACGTACAAATATGGGCTCTTAAGTATTTTTTTTTTTGTTGTTTTTTTTTTTTGGCTTTGTTCTGACAGTTGTACCTATAACT
>KN493328.1:0-15704 GCA_000787155.1 Scartelaos histophorus | reverse complement strand
CACACACACACACACACACAAACACCTACGCCTCTGCCATTTCTTTCATTGTTCAGTTTGTTTAATGTAAAGTGACCTATTCTACAAAATGGACTTTCCAGAGCATTTACCCAGGTTCCTAGTTGTTTCCTCAGCGTTTTCCATCTCAAAGTGATTCGTCCATGTTTGAGTCATCTTTAATACATTTTCAAGATGGTATACTGCAAATCTACAAGCGTGGTCACTGTCACTGGTGACCACTGTCACGCCCACTGTGACAAAACTTCATTTTAAATATTTTTTTTCCATAATCGGTGATAAATGTAATGTCATTTTGGTACAAATGTTAAAAAAGCTGTGCTCTACTGTGATGTGCAGCGAACCACAGGAGGAGCTCATGCGACGCTTTGTTGTCATGATGTTTACAGCCATGTCAGCTCCCATTGGACACCAGAGTTTTCTAACATGGAGGTCAGCGCACTTAACTGACTTCACTTCTTTTGATGATTTTCCCACTCTTTTTCACAAATTACATTTCAAAACTTTTCCATGATTTTTTCATGACCTAAAGTGAATTTTCCATAACTTTACAGCTCCTACATGTGTGGGGGACACAGCCAGTAGAGACAACTTCCCCGTCATGAGTCACATTCATGCTGGAGCTTCTGGCACATACATCTGAAATGATCAGAATAGCCTCATGAGAACTTAACAGAACGCTGTAGTTGCATGAAAGACATACTAAAATTCCATAACTTTTCCAGGCCTGGAAAATAACATTTTCAATTTCCTTTTCAGGGATTTTCATGACCATGGGAACCCTGGATAAGTTAGAACTCTATAGCAGACACAAGCACAATGTCTTTTTCAAGCAAATTTTATAACAGATTGTTCCAATGTATTTGAGCCAAATGTGTTTTGTCCAGTACAGATAAAATGCATAAGCAGCTTTTGAGATCAAAATAACTCCACTGTGTAATTTCTGCATCTAATTCTAAAGCGTTTCACTGTCTAAGAATCAAGCTTAGAATGCCAGTTATCTTTACAGTGACAGCAAACTATACTCTGAAACTATACTCTGAAACTATACTCTGAAAGCTGTGCTAATAAAATCACTGTGGTGAATAATTAAGATGCTCTGATTCCATAAAATAAATGAGGAATTACTTTGGACAACTGCAAACCGTTTCACATTTTTAAGACAGTAAAAATCAAATACAATGACTTTAAATCCAAATATACAGACTGGTGCAGGGTCAAATCGCAACCATATTTTGAGTTACAGTATTACCCACTTCTCAACTTAACCTTGAAAAGAAGCATGAAATCTGTCAGCAAACAGGTTACCCCAAGTCTCATTTAAGGCTGTTTTGATGGCCGCAGATGTTGTTGTTCATGAGTGAATAATGATCCTTTAAGGACGCGGCGTGGCGGAGATGAAACAGAGACGACAACACAAACAAACAAAATGGCCGCCGCTTCAAAGTGTTTTAAACCAATTACAGGATCTGGGTAGAGAGCGCGACGGAGCGATGGAGGAGAGGGGGGGACGAGGAGATAGTCAAAAACAACACGATAATAATGACACAAAGCAGAGGCTCGCGAGAGGTTTCGAACGGCGCAGGTGCCACTCACGCACGGGTCCAATTTTAAAGAAGAAAATCATTACGGGGACGACTGAAGGAATTAAGAGTGGAGAGGAGCGAAGACGTGAAAACACCCAACAGAGGGCAGTGGAGTGGAAGGTTTCAGGATGGAAAGGCATCTGGAGTAAAACCATACCGCCAAAGCGATAAAAAACATCATTGTCGCAGTCGTAATGATTGAAATCTGAATGGCTAAATTAATACAAAAATCCCATATGTTTCAGAACAGGTTTGTAGAGGTCTAGACTACAGGGTCAGCAGCTTTTACACAGGAAAAGTCAACATGGAGACACAGGGACATTTTAGAACATGTTTGTCGATGACTAAAGTAGGGCTGAACGGTGTTTCTGACAGTACAGATAGATTGACAAACTGAAACGGCAAAGCTGGTCACGTGATCGTCTGTGAGCTGGAGACGTTTGCCACAGTGAAGGACACGAGGACAATGGACAAACTGCTCACCCACTACACCACATTATACAGCAGGGGTATTCAGCTAAAATCTGAACTCCAGTCCAGTAAGAGAAAAGCTCTTCAAGCTGAGATTCGGAACATAATGTTTAACTTGTGTTCTGACTGTGATACAGAAGTAGCCCATTTTATCAATGTCTGAATGTATGAACAATAATAATTAATTTTTGAGGAGACTGTTACAAAGCCCGGCAGGAAGGAGGCCAGTAGGAGTCAGTTTGAGTTCAGTCAGGTTCATTCTTTTGTGCCATTAATCTGCTAAACTTAGTGCAGTTAAAAAATAAATGTAAAAAGGCTTAGGGAATGTGCAATCAAAACTGCACATAGGCTTGGGGAGTGTGCAATTATAAGCAGAAAACAAGACTGTGAAAGGTTTGTCTGCAAAGAGCGACTTAAGGTCCTATAGGTGCATCACTCGTGGTCATACTTGGTCTCTTATTTATTTCTGTTCTATGGTGGACGTTTGTGCGGTGCTTATGTTGTTGTGTTGTCCTGTCTTTGTGTTGACCCATGTGACTCCCTGTCCCAAGATAAATTTCTTCCATAGGAGACAATAAAGGATTATCTTATCTTAACCATAGACTGTCAAATCAACAAAAATAAAAGGTAAAAACATTTCAGAAAAAAGTACTGTTAAAACTGAAACACATAGTAGGCCTACATTAGATATGGGGCAGCAGTTTAAAATGAATTAAAATATAAAATACAATAATAAAACAATAATTTCAGAAAAAAAAAATAGTAGAAGCTTGAGTTTCCCTTTTTCTTTACCTTAAACATCTCGACCTAATAGTCTCAATACATTTTTCAACAGATATTTCACCTTATCTACATGATCTTACTGTTTTTTCCCTTATTTTGTTTGTCAAAAAAGTCCTGTTCATAATATAGAACCTGGCTCCAAACTCACTCCTGTAAAAGTTTGAGTGGAGCTGAACACTGTGGTTATTGTCACACTCACTTTTTTTATACAGTCTCTGACAACAACTCAACCTTATGTCACAGATAATACTCCCTACAATTGTACAGCTCATCCTTATGTAACAGGTAACAGACAAGGATTGGGTTTGTTTAATTTATTAATTTATGGTACTTCCAAAAATGTCATCTTTTGTGATTTTCTTTTTTTTTTAATGTCTATTTAAATTACGATTTTGATTGAATTGTGATTAATCTTGCAGTTGTAACTACAGGGTGAGCAGCTTTTACACAGAATAAGAGCCCATGGAGACACAGGAAGGGCATCTGACACATACTTTACTGTAAAGCGTATGCGAGGGCAGGGGAACACTAGCATTTGGCAGTGAAGGTGTCTGAGATTTTATTTTTTGTCGATTCATTATTTTCGGGAAATTAATAATGAAATCCATTTTTTATGAAGACAATTTCAAATGGAGGGAAAAAGAGTAATTTATTTTTTTGTCATGTGGCCCAGCCCGAATAATTATTCATGTTGTTTTTAATTTGACCAATGTGACAAGCATTTTACAAAACAGAAAGAGTCAAAAAGAGTCATTTTCTTGAAATCCAGAAGCTCTTTATACCATAAACCTTTAAGAGAGCTGTGTAGTCATGTTTTATGCATTTTCCTGACAAAAGTTTAGACACACCTGTTGTATTTTTTTTTCCTTCATATCAAATATATGAAGTAAGATATACGAAATTATGTAGCAAAGGGGGAAAAATTAAATAATATAAAGTTAATCCATGGTTGGAGTTATTATTACAGGGTCCGCCACATATTTTTCTTCATGGAGATGTTATTGCTTGGTCTGAAATGTTCCACAGTATGGCATTAAAGCTTTCTATCTTCATGGAGACCAAACCAGACCAAGCTACAAGTCAGATCTGTGGAGAGGCGACCCCGCTCACAGTCAGAATGCCTGTTTCTCAAGGTATTTTTGAGGTATTTCTGTTCAACACTGTGGAACATTCAAAGCAGAGCAGTGACATATGCATAGAAACGAGAAGGTGAAGGTGACAATGACCGACAACCAACTTCATTGTTTTTCTTTTACTCCATAATTCCATATAAGTTAGTTGATATATTTTATGCTTTTTGACTGGTCCTGTTTAAACATACACTAGCAGTCAAATGTTTGGACACACCCTCTTATTCTGTTTTTTTCCTTATTTTTCCCCAATTTTTACTTTCTATATTTACACGTAGAAGATGTTAAATATATGAAGCAATTCAAAGCAAAGGGTGGTTACTCTGAGGATTTGAATATACAATATTGTATATAAAAAGAGTTATTATTTAACTTTTTCCTTTGCTGCATACTTCCATCCATCTTACTTCATATATTTGATATCTTCTGCATGTATACAAAATCTAGAAAAAATTAAAAATGTAGTAAAACTAATGGGAAAAAAGCACTGAATGAGACGGCGTGTCCAAACTTTGGACTTTTAGAGTATGTCTTTGCAATAAAGTGGTAAATAAAGGTTTGTGTGTAGTTTTTAGGTAGCAGGTCGACCAAAACTAAATATCAGCCTATGATTTAAGATTTATATTGGCCTCATATATCAAGCAACCAATATATTTCTTGTCTGTTTTTCAGTGTACTGAATACTAAAGTGAAAAAAAGTATATTTCGTTGCTAAAAAATTACATACTGGGACTTTAATCTTATGAAATCACCAGTTACATGTGCACTATTTTGTGGCAGTTTTTATGTTGTGGCGTCAGATCTTGCAATCAGAATCACTGAATAAATGTTTCATAGTTAATCCTGTTGCTTTACCTGTGGAGTCCAGTGGAAATCTAGAGGGATGGGCACATCTGCAGCGCACTCTGGAGCCTCGGTGGGGTGCTGTTGAGAGAATAAAAACACTTTCAAACTTCATTAAACCCATGTTTCACCAAACTCTGACTTTCTTTGTGACAGTTCAACTTTTGTTGTTGTACTTCCTGGATCACCTTCAGGCCCCCCCTGTGCCCGCTCCTCCTGTGCCCGTGCCAGTGCCTCCTCTCTGGGGCAAACCTGGCGCCGAGCTCGGGGAAGCAGCTGGATTGTGGACGGATCTGAGTTATTTTTGTGGTGCCAGAGGTGCGCAGGGCCAGGTGGGCAGGTGGGCACACTCAGGGGTCCCACCCAGAGCCCCCTCCCCGACCGAGGGGGCTGTCAGCTGGGCTTAGATCAGCACCATCTCCCCCTGTGCCCACCATGGAGCTCCAGACACCCAGAGGAGAGGGGAGAGAGGAGATGGGAGAGAGGAGAGGAGGGCAGAAGGACACACTCAAGGGAGACAGGTGACAGAGTTGGAGGTTTGCTTATCGGTAGAACTAACTAACTTTTAAAAGGTTTTCCCAGGGCTTGGTGATTTTGCCAAAAACATCTCACATTCTTCCTTCCAAAATTTGATTTTCATTTAGATTTCTGAGGTCCACTCAAATGTGTCCACCTACTGTGTGGAGCCTACAGTATGACACAGTTAAGGGTTAATGGATAAGGTACAGAACGTAGCGAAGTGTGTCCTCTGCATTTGTCCCATCCCTCAGTGTCTCTGGGTCAAACCTGCCAGTAGCAATGGGAACCATCTCCAGATCTTGAGTTGGTCTTGTCAGGTCTTACCTTATCTGGAGGATTTGACCTGTTCTCGTTTATGTTTTAGGTTGATGGAGAAAGCAGTGAGGCTGGAGGAAAACTACCCAGACACAGGGAGAACATGTAAACTCCACATCGAAAGGATCGAGGTTGAATCTTTTGTTATGAAGCATGAATGCTAACCACTCAAGTATAATTACAAGCTTGGTTCATGCCATGGTTGAGAATAACTAGTAGATCTTTTCTAAATGTCTATATAGTTGTACTGTGCATAACGGCGTCTAAAGAGTTGAATAACCCTTATCTTTGCAGAATCTCCTCTCTCTTCTCTATCTCCACCATCTTTCCCTCTTTCCTCTCCACCACTCTTCATCCTCTCACTCTCTCTCCCTCTTGTCCTCCTCTCTTCCCCTGATCATGATTTGCCCCAGATGACACGGAGCACAGAGATGTAAATGGGTGACGCGTTATCTGCAGATTAAACTCCACACGACTTAAACAGCGTGAGTCCTGCTCGGATCTGAATCCAGGTCAAGAAGCAGCACTTTTACACGAGATCGCTACAAAAAGAGCGGCAGATATTTGTGACGGTTTGAAGTTCAATTATGAGTTTCAAATTGGATGCAGATTTCACTGAGATAAGTGAGAAAAGCATTAGCTGTATTACATGGTGTTGGAGATTGCCTTAAAATGCATATTTTCATTTCTAATTCGGACTGAGTTTGGTGGGGTAGTACCTGTGTATTTGTTATAGTTTTACATCAGTTAAGTGAAAAAAAAGTTGAGAAGAACAAAAATGCAAGTAGCAATAAGTTCTAGAATGGCAGTTTAAACCCTTAACAAAATCAATGTGTTTTTGTCATGTACTTTTACTAGTCTAATCATAACCATTGTGTAGTTTAGACATGTTTTGGCCTCTTTGGATGACATTATGGTTGCTCGGTAACAGTTACTAATTTACCTCATTACCCTGGCTTGTTCTGAAATTGTCAAATTGGCCAAGGAGCTCCAAGCTCCACAAATCTAAACCAGATGTGTGCCACTGTAAACTATTTCAAACTAGCCCTTGTGATCAACCAGGAAATAAATATACTAACATCTGTGAAATTATTCTAAGCTGTCATATGTATTTAAAATGTTCAACTTGATAAGAGGAAATGTCCATAAATAATCTGATGATTTGTACCTGGTTTTACAATTTATAACATTTTCTGGTTGGACATGACAACTCTTTGTCTGGAAAATTCCAGCTTTACCAGCCAAGATAAAAGGTCAAACATGACTAATTTACACAATGGTTATTATTTGACAAATAAAATGTACAGCAACACCTTTACTTTATTAAATCATTGTTCCTATTTTAACTGTCTCAAACATGTGCTCCGTATTTGTAAATTATTCCTGTATTTTAGATGAAGCTTGTGTATTGGGATTTTTTAAGCTCTTCTATAATGATATAGTGTGGTGTTGTATAATAATATATTGTGTGGTCTTTAAATGATATAGATATACAGTAGTATGGTCTTGTATAATGACATAGATATAGTATAGTCTTGTATAATGATATATAGTGTGGTCTTGTATATTGATATATCGTGCGGTCTTGTTTAATGATTTATAATGTGGTCTCGTATAATGATTTATAGTGTAGTCGTGACTGACAGAGTTGTACCTTTGTCTTTAGCCGAACAGTGAGGACATGCTCCCGTCCTGAAGAGTCGTCCGCCCTCAGCCTCAGAGTCCTGAAGTCTGTGTCTATGAACAGCAGCCTGAACGAAACAAAGCACAAGGGAGGAATATAAAAGACATGTGTGAATAGGACGAGATAGGGAAGCTAATAAAGAGGGAGGAAAAGAGGAGAAAAAGAGTGAGTGGGAATGAGAGAGGGGAGAGTTAAGGATAGGGGGAGCACAGAAGAGAAATGGAGAGACAGCAGACAGTGTTCCACATTAATCTAACAGATAACATTAAGCCCCGAGTGAGGCATTTATCACAGTGTCACATGACGTCATCACATCCACACACATAATAACATACAACACATGGAACAGACAGGACTTAACATGGGCACAGGGACTCAGAGGATAAGACTGTCACTACTCAGCTTCTTTACATGACTGTAAATTGGGATGAGGGGGCATGCCAACTCTCTCGCACCTGTGATACAGTTCTGATGAAGTGGGACTGCAGATGGCGCTGTTGTCCTACTGCTCCAAGTAGAAGACAGCGGCAAAAATAGTTTAAATTACAGGACAAAGCCATCTAATAAAGTTAAAGTGAAGAAGTTCTAATATGACATTTTGCCTCTGTGTGAAACACCTCAGATTACACCTGAGCTTGTTTTCAGTCTTTTGGTTTTGCTCAGATGCTTAAATTAAACTGAGATTCTCCCATCTGATACTAAACAGTATATATGCACTGAAAAAGTGATTAATTAGGACAAGGTTAAGACCACTCCAGTTCCTGTTAACAAGAATTAGCTCAGTCAAAGATGACAAGGTGGAATGGAGCATTCTGAGATGTGGAGACGTAGACAGACTAATAATAAAGGGTTACTCAAACAAGTGTGAATGAAACAAACAAGTATGTTTTTTATGAGGTAACACCAGTATAACATGGATTAAAACTCACAAGATTCCATTTTGCATAATATAAATTTGGGAATCTGCTATACGTGTTTGTTGTAGGCTTTTGTACTTGACCCATCCTTCAGTTAATGGGCGGTAGGGTGGCCACAACAAAAAGGTTCCAAGTTTGACTCCCAGGTTGCCCAGTTCTTTCTGTTTTTGTTCTTTTTCCGAGTTTGCATGTTTCCAAGAGCCAGGGTTCCCACTCTTTATCACTGAACGTTTCCATGAGCTAGTGAATTATCCATAACTTTACAGCACCCTACATGTGTAGAATGTAGCTTTATTTTAAGGGCTAAATATGAGATGTGAACTCTTTCCACGCCTCTCCCAGTGACCACAGCCAGCAGGGGGCAGTAGAGCCATCTTCCCCCTTCGTGATTCACATTCATGCTGGAGCAGCGGGCACACACGTTCAGAAATAATCATAATGGCCTAATGAGAACTTAACAGAGCGTTGTAGTTGTGTGAAAGAGATACTAAAATTCCATGACTTTTCCAAAACTTTCATTGAGTTTACAACATTCCTTGAGTTTTCCAGGCCTGGAAAATGACATTACCAGTTTCCATAACTTTTCCAGGATTTCCATGACCCTGAAGAACCCTAAAGAACCCTGAAGAACGGATGATAGGGAGAATTTACCAATCAAACAAAGAATCAAACTAGGGACACGGTAAATATTGCCTCCCAAAAACAATTCCACACAGTGAATAATAAGAGGCCTAATGGAGAAGATCGGAGGAAGGTCACACACAGTAGAAAGTACAAAATCCTCATGGAAAAGATGTCTGTGAAACAAAATAGGGACCTTGCTGCAATGAGGTGAGAGTGCTTGACTTTTCCCATACCGGCCCAACCTCATTTTGCCCACTATATTGTGTGTATTGGTTGTGTTTAAAGAGCAGCAGCAGTCCTGTGTCCTGCAGTGATCAGTGTGTGTGTCCTTCAGGTGCAGTTCTCCCTTTGGCTCTAAATCTGTCTGTCTCATTATAACACACTGAGGCCGGGACAAGGCACTTATCTCGACGCACAACGCCACAACGATTTACAACTGAGCGCTCTATGAAGTCCTCACTCCTCCTCTCTCTCTTCTATCGCTCCTCTCTCTCTTCCTCTCCTTTAACTTTCTCTTCCCTTTGTCTCTCTTTGTCTCCTTTTCACTGTCTCTGCTCTCACCTCACCTCTCTTCTTTTGACCATTTAACCCACCCAGTTGCTCAGACCCCTGAACAATGGCAATAAATATTATCCATGACTAGGATGTAATGTTTCATGCAACTGATCAATACTTTTATTCAGTTTTAAATGAAGGTTCTACAATTTGTCAGTTTGTCTCGGGAAAAAAACTACTTAGTAAAGAGACTAGTCTAGTTTAGATAGAAATTATTATTATTTGAGATATGTAGTGTAATATGTCAGATACAGGATTTTTAAAGCATAAAAGATTAGAGATAAAGTCCACAGGAAGTAGAATCACTGTCGCTAATCCGCAGCTTCACTTCGATCTGTGCGCTGTGTGAATGGAAACAGGCACACGGGAGGATCTACTTTTGCCTTTTAACTTTAAAAAAAAAAAAAACATAAACTGGATTAACAGCTCTGTTTTGTGGACTGAATGTGATTATTTGCAGAGGACAATTTCTCTGGATAATGAGGATGAGATGCTGCACTTTAAATTGATCACATTACGAGAGGTGAGGAATAAAGGCTTTATTTTCGCTGCGAGTTTGTATCTTGCGTCTCTGTGTTCGTCGCTCCTCTGCCCCTGACGCTCTGTTTTATCGTCTGTTATCGTAGCGTTGCTGATGTTTGGTGGTTCTGATCTGACACCGACTCCACACACATGAGGAGCACAGCAGCTTTGAAATCACACACAAAGACAAAAAGTCAGGTCATACCTTCCTAAACTCGGGGAGAAGAAATCACAGCCAAAATCAGGCAAATTTTCCTGCAGTGTGTAGCGGCCTTTAGTGATGGGACTTTCAGCTCCTTTATAGAATCTGAATCTTTTTGGATCAGTTTTCTTCAAAAAGCTGTTCAAAAGACTGCCTATTTTACTGTTTTTATTTATTAGGTATGTCACAAGATCTCTGCAAGATCGTGTACAGAACAGAAAAATTATCTTGTAAGATTTTTTTTCAATTTGCGTTTGGATTGGACAAAAACTGAGTTACATATTGGTGAGTCACATCTCTTACACATCCAAAAAGCCGTAAATTTAGATATTAGGAATTATGTTATCATCCCGTATCTTGTCCCATCCCTATTAGTTACATGACTCGTTCATGAATGTCCCATCAGTAGTCAGAATACAAACCAAGCACATGTTTTGAAAGAGGTGAGCGTCTTTTTAAACCACTATAGACACATGCTGCACCTTCCCTTTAACTAATGCAGATGTAGCCTTTTGCATTCTCCCTTCACAGACCCAAACAAAGAGTGTGGACGTCCCAGCGCAGATTTACCGAGCATTATGAGGCGAGCTGCGACACGGCTGTATTTCTGAGCAGGATTTATGAGCGCGTTCGGGACGAGTGATGGGAGAGCGGAGCCGAGGATGACACAGACACTTAAAGACGTGACCGAGTGAGCGCGTCGTAAAGATGTCGGAAAACTCCAGTGTTCAGAGGGAAGGGCAGGAGAGGAGCGGGTACGAGAGGAGCGGCATATGCTGTGGATCGGGACAATACAAGCACAATGAGGAGAAGGGGAGCACAGCCGGACGCTTTAGAACGAGATGATTCACTATAGGCCTGCAACTAAAGGAGTCAAATTTAAAATAGGGCCGGCGCTAGAGACAAGGGTGAAATCCTTGCTCAGCCGATCCAGCCTGCTACCTCACACGAATACACCTATAGCCCTGTATATGCCCACTTAAAGCTTCAGTCTGCCCACCCAGGTTCAACAGGCTAGGACTAGGAAATTCTAAGACATTTATTCGAGAATTTCAACTTATGGTTTATATGTGACATTTTGAGGATTTTTTTCCCATTCAAGACATCATATTAGGCCGCAGTCCTGAAATAATAATGACTTAGTGACGGGACTTTCAGCTTCTTTCAAGGATCCAAATCTATTGGATCCGTTCAATTCAAAGAGCCGTTTAAAAGACTATTTTATTGTTTATTTTTTACTGTTTATTTATTAGAGATGGTACAATATCTCATGCCACAAGATGTCACAAGATAAAATTACCACAAGACTGTGCATACAGGAGAAAATTTATCTTGTGTGATTTTTTTTCCATGTTTACATTTAGATTGGACAAAAAAAGAGTTACATGTTTATATGTGATGTTGTGAGAATTTTTCCCATTCAAAAAAGATCATATTTAGCAGCGGTCCTAAAATAATAATAATAAACATGAAACTCATGGACAGTTTAAATGGAGCTGGGGACAGGTCACAATTTGTCGAATCTCAGACCTCAGAAGCAAAGTAGGGCTGGGTCTGTTTATGGTGATGGGAGAGCACTGGGAATTCCAGGTGCCAAAAAAGTGTCACAGTGTATTTGGTAGGGGTGTAAGAAAAAAAAACTTATTCAGTGATATATCTTGATACTTATTTGCACAACCTCAAATCGAATCAAAATGGATCTGAATCGATTTTTAAAATAATATTTTTTACAAAAATGTATTTGTTACATTCACTGTTCTCATGATTAAAAAAACTTACAAATTGTATTTCATATCATTTTGTTCTTGTGAAGGTGCAGTTGACTGTATTAGAAGCAATTATTGATAAATCGCAATATATCATCCATTGTTTTAGTAACAGGATATATTGTGATATATCTAATCGTATCATGATATGTATCGTATCCTCAGACTCAAGGCAATGCACATATTTAGGCAAGACACTTGACCCACCTTGGTTGGGGGTGGGTGGTGTGTTTGAGTGTTGGTGGTGGTCGGAGGGGCCGATGCTGCAGATTGGCAGTATGGAATTGTATGATGCATAATTAAAAGAGCAACACAAGATTAATGCATTTATTTATTTGCTTTTTTTCCTTGAACTTTACATCAGATGCCCTTACAGGTGCAACCTCTTATGAATTTTCTCTTGAACAAAAACTTTGAAATGTAGAACTATTTATGTAGAGTAGAATATGCCAGTGTTTGACATTGTGTTACTGTCTTTAAGAGCCGACAGTACTGGCCCAAGGTTTGATATACGACCACTATATGACATTATCTATAGTTTTGGCAGAAAAGTGTATGTTTTGACCTCGGCGTACCCTCCATTTTGTGCCGGTGTAAAATGTTGTCTGTTTGGAGGAGTTGGACAGTTTTGGTAGTTTATTTTGAGTGCGTTGTCAGCCCCAAAGCGGAGCCCCGATACCGGCTTTGACATGTGGCACAGAGCAGCGTGCTTCCGGGAGATACGGTTTTGTGAATATGCTGCAGGTAATTTTAGACAATGGAAGTGGAGGAGGTGTTCTATCAGCCGGAAGGACGGGGACACAGAAGGGCTGAAGAGGCATGAGATCAAGATTATTAGAATGTGCAGAGATTGTCTAAAAACATATTTTTTTGAGCTGGGCAGCCATCCAAATGTTTGACAAAGGTTAAAAAAATATATATATCAACTATACAATTTAGGGCATCTAAATAGCTTTTTATCTGACTATTTAGGCCTAAACATACCACAGTATTCACTCAGTGCTTTTTCCAACGTTTTTTTAATGTTTTTTTCAATATATCTGGGACCATGTTATTTAAAAGTGATTTCCAAAAATATGAAAACACTCAGAATTAGACTGTTACTGGTTGGACTTTTAATAGGATGCATTAAGACAATTTACAGATTGATGCAGGCCCAGAGTGTCTCATAATGTTTGAACTTTTATTTGTACAAAGCTGTTCAGTTGTGATTTGAAGAATAAATATCAGTTACTTAACAGAATTGGATCTCCTGTGTAGTAAGTTAACTGTATTTTAAGGAAATAAGTGCCATTTTCTGTCCCTTCACTGTTTTGGGTTAATATTAGATAAATTTGGATGAGTGCACCTTGAACACTCCAGTTGTTTATTCAAAAATGTCATGACTGACGTTTTTTTACTTTCTTATCTTGTGTTTCCACAACTTTTACAATTCCTTCAACAATCCACACAAATGGCAACATAAACATGGACCAAACAGCAGAGCCGATGGATTTCTTGTTTCCACTCCTTTATGGGCAAATTTTGTTGTTGCTTTCTGCTAATGTCAATATGGACATAGTAAAAGGACATAAAATGCTTACTTGCCCAAAATAAATACATTAATGAAAAATGAATAAAATGGTATGTAACAAATATTACAAATTCTGGAAGAGGGTGTTTTTGGTCAAGGCACAAAATGCCTTCATAAGAAAACAAGGCAGATTGTGGCTGTGAAATAACCAAAGACAGATTATGTGATAAATAAAGAGCTTTTGAGAATGCAGACTAGAAA
Organism: Scartelaos histophorus; assembly: GCA_000787155.1. Taxonomy (NCBI): domain Eukaryota; kingdom Metazoa; phylum Chordata; class Actinopteri; order Gobiiformes; family Gobiidae; genus Scartelaos; species Scartelaos histophorus. The sequence continues at coordinate 1,995 of KN493328.1, read as the reverse complement.
CTCCACCAGGGTATGAGGAGACAAAGAGGAGATACTTCAGATGGAAAAGAGCCTTGTACAAGTTGCAATTAAAAGTACCTGTTCTAAATGACTATAAAATTCAATCAGGACTTGAGCTGAATATAGGAGGACTTTTCTAGATTTGGTTCAAAAAATGAACCCAAACAAAAGGATCAGTCCAGATGAAGCGGTGAAGCATCCCTTCATCACAATGAGCCATTGAAACACTGCTTTAGGCTGCTCCACAAAACGACTCAGCTTTGGGACAGATCTGAGTTCAGCGCCAAACGTGGGCATTGCAAACAAACAAAAACAACAATTATTTGTGATTCCTGTGTCCTCCCCCGCCATATTATCGAAGCGGCCAGAGGTGTCAGCCTCCTCCTGTATTTATGAACCTTTGTTGTTTTATGTTTTAGGTATTTGTGTTTGTTTATGTTTATTATTATTGTGCTGATTCATGTTTTAGTTTATTATCCTTATTAAAACATGTAATAATAATACACACACTATGTTTTCCTATAGATGCCAGCAGTGAGTCCTCCTAAACAATATCAATGACATATCAGTGCAGAAGAAGAATCAGCAACCTGTCCTTCTCCAAAAGTAAGAAACACAGTCAAGCAACCTTCACCAGATCTGAAGAAGGACTTAGGAGCAGAAAACTATTCATTTTCCAACCTGAGGATTTCAAATGGCTCAACTCAAGCATGGAATAGCTTTATTGAAATGCCATCAATGTTTCCACCTACAAATATAGTTCAAAAGTGACAATGAGAAATCTGATAGTTCCACAAACTTAGGAGCTTAGGAGAAGAATGTCCAGTAATTGTCCAACCTGAGGACACCCAGTGGACAAGACAGGAAGTACAGTGCTCCTAGTTGGTGTCTTTAAACATGCCGACAGATATGGACTGGTCTGAAAATGCGGAGTCTGCAATCTCCCATCATTTCAATAACATCAACAGGAAAATCAAGTATCACGAATGATAAAACTGACCAGCACCAGAGAACTCCAATGAAAACACATAAAGGTTGATCCACCAAAAAGATCAAACTTCCAAAGGATACAAGAAGCAAGAAACTAGTAGTGATAGAAACATCCAGTGGTTCAAATCATGTCCAGCAAGAACAGAATGCGGTAAAGAGGTCTAACGGTGGCAACTTCTTCTTAAAGACAACAGAAGAGCGCTAAGATCTGTTTGGGATAATCCAGAGGAGGAAACCTTTGTTATCCATTAGGTTTTTCTCTATTTCACCCAGGCCATTTCAAGCCATTTCAGGTCTTTTTCCTTCTCTCTATTTTTGGATTATAATGAATACAGCAAACATCTTGAGAAATTCTAATGGTGGGTAATGGGAGTTTTCCAGGTTAAGTAAGGGGTTTTAATCATAACTTCTTACAAGTACAAGTTTATTGGTAACACTTTGTGGAGCCTTAAGGAACATAAGGGCTGTGTCTGAATGTCCACCCCAACCCCTAATCCCTTATTCATTACAAAGGCATGCACTCTTTAGCAGACTCTACAGTGCACTCACACACACAGCGACTCAGACACACAGAGCACTACAATTGTGTAATGTGACATATTTCAAAATAATACATATTTCAAAGCCCACTACAATCCATCTCTTTTAACCAAGAACCTATTTTATCCTTATTGCACTGGCTCTCCGTTCACTTTAGAGTTGATTTTAAACTTGTTTTTAAAGCACTTCATGGACTGGCCCCAACGTACATTTCAGACGTTATTGCTCCTACACTTCTTTGTCAAAAAGGCAGAGTGACCGGGCCTTTACTGTGGTTGGCCCCAAATATTGAAACGCTCTCCCCCTTCACATTAATACTCTTACTTCAGTCGATTCTTTAAGTCTCGTTTAAAAATCCACTTTTACGCACTGGCTTTTAACACAGCGTGAGAAATGTATGGTCCTTTATTATTTTTATTTGCTAATTTTGTTATTTTTTTATGTTTTTTATGTTTATGTTATATA
>KN493327.1:0-17408 GCA_000787155.1 Scartelaos histophorus | reverse complement strand
AGTCTAGAGGGAGGAAGGAACTGGGGGCGTGCACGTGAGGCGGTGAGGAGCGTGCACGTTTCAAAGGGCCCAAATAATACACAAATAAAAAGCTGCTTCCTCTTATTCATAGCTCCACTGTCTGTCCCAGTTTCCTCAAAGAAGCTTGTGTGTGTGGAAAATGAGGAGTAGGCAAAAAGTAGAAAAAATTAAATAAAAATCAACAAAAAAGCAGGAGACCTAGGAGTAAATATTTGTATTCCTCAAAGCGAGCAGTCATTGTTCTTACCATTGTTTTGTAGTGTTTATGTCTGTTTTTGTTTCAAGGTACAATTGGAAAACATGTTTTAAATCTGGATTTTATGCAGGAGTGGAAAGTAACTCATTATGAACACTCGCCAATGTAACAGAGTAGATCTTTTGGGTAATTTTACTTTTATTAAACTATTTTCTGATCTGTTATAATGTTATTTCCTGATCACAAACATACCCTGAGTTTCTGCATATTTGGGTTGTGTTCTTCTCTCAAACAGAAAACACTCTGTTCCACCTTGTGATGTCATTGGGTAATACAGGAAGTGCTCCAGTGTGTTTTTAAACTCCATTCACCTTCTCTAGAATCATTTGGATACTTTCAGCCCTGGAACTGCAAATCTCTACTAAACAAAAAGTAAAAAGGTAATTGTTAAGTTGAAATCTACCACGTCATGACATCATAAGGTGGAACAGAGCATTCTGAGGTTTACAGATGTAGACAGACTAAAAATAAAGGGTCACTCAAACATGTGTGAAGGAAACAAAACACAACTTTGGGTATGTTTCTGATGAGGCAACATTATAACGTGGCTTAAGGCTCACAAGAGTCAATTTTGCGTAATATGGGACCTTTAAACCTGCACTTGTAATTCATTCTAACCATGTCATTATAATTAGCCACATTTTAAATCATGAATAATGAGGAAAGCATAAGTCTCCAATGTCCCGATCTACGTCTGTTTCATCTCTGTCTCTGCTTCTTTTTAAACGTACAAACACACATAACAGCATTGCCCCGTCTCTTCTGCTGGAACAGAGGTCACAGAATATGTGGATTATATTTCGAAACTATAGAATTCAGATCTAAATTGCTGCTGAGGATGAGGATCTAAAATTCTGTTAAGAAATCTGTTAAAAAGTAATAATTAACTAGTATTCTGAGCAGTATTCTTCATGTGCTTTACTTTTGTACTTTTACCATTACTACTTTTTTCAATACTCTTTCCAACACTCATTTTACAAAGCTTTACAACCTGTGCCTGTTGACAGTGAAGATGCAGAAAGAAAAGTAAGTGCACCACTTTCACACACAATATATCGACACCTTCCTAAAATAATCACATAAGTCATTTTTTCCAGGTTTTTCAGGAAACACAAAAACTCCCCCCAAAATGGAAATTATGGCATAAATTATGGCAAAGTAAACTTAGGCAAAAAGTGACTTAGGTGATTATTTTAGAAAGGTGACGATATGAAGGCAAAAAAGGTGTTGTCGTCAGAGGTAAGTAGCCAAAGTGTACTTGAGTAAGAGTACTGTAACTTCAAAATAATATTACTCACATAGAAGTACAATGTGGTGGGCCAAGAAATGAAGAGTAAAATAACATTAAATGAAAAACGAATTTGAGGAAACCACTACTCAAGTAAAAGTAATAAGAGTAAAATTTGAGGTTAATTTTGAAGACAAAAATATTAATGAAATCCCACATCTGATCTAAAGTACAAGAAACACAAATCATTTCATACTGTCAACTTTTGTCACTTGTAGACTTACGCACAGTTGGAAGATTAAGTAAAAGTAAAAGTACTGTTAGAATATATTACTCAAGTATGTGTGTGGTACTCTGAAAGCTGCACATGGGTGTCTTTCTAATACCTGTCATATGTATTGTGATTGGAGCTGGAGACTGAAAAGACGGGAAAAAAGGGGAAATGGTGAGGTGGTTGGAGGGCAAGCACTCAGCCCACTGTTCACCACAGCTGCCCTATTGTACCAGAACACAGGGAAGAGTCCACTTGAAGATATCCTGTGTTCTCTTTAGAGAGAAGCAGGAGAGAAAACCAGAGTGACACCAGGCTCTCCAGCAGGTGGACAAGCAGCACGGTGAGGATCAAAATGAGCAGTTATGGGCATTGTTTGCCTGACCAGCCTGTCTCTTTTACATTCTTTTTGAATGGGACTAGAACCAGATCAAAGAGCGTTACAATTCTCAATCCAGACTTGAGATGATCCAACCACAGCTGCTGATTTCTAGCTTCTCGAATGCAGAAAACATCTCTCTAAAATCTTCTTTCACATAAATAATAGTTTGGTACTTCAATTCTTGATTCTGCAAAAATCCAGTTTCTCAGAGTATGTAGACGTTTCTTCTTTTTTTAGTTTTTGATGCAAACCTTTGATTAGTTAATCCACTCGTCAATTACACCCTCTGAAATCAAGGAGAAAGGATTCGGCTCCAGATTTACTCGTCTTTGTAAAATTTGGTCAAAGCGTGTGGTTCTGGCTGGTCAGGTAATTACATTGTGAGTCATAGTTTAGCAAGTTAACATCCAAAAAGAACATTTCAGGTAAAACAAAATGGAGACATGTGGTTGCCGTGTTTTTTTGCCTAGAACATCCATGATCTCCCTTTATTTTTTATACAGACTGCTCTCCATGGCCTCGTTGCATCTCGAGCCAGGCCCAAACTCGCCTGGCTCCAATTAGTTTATTTTTGTGATGTGAAACGAAGAAGCTTATTAGTCATCTAACGTTTTAAACAAAATCACATTTCTCTCAGGTCCGCAAAGCTTTTCCGTTCTGTTCTATTTTATTTTTTCTCCCCTCGTAATTGTAAGGGGAGCGGTCGCATTTTTATATAGCGCTTTTCCACCTTCAAGGCACTTTACATCAAGGAGCCATTCACCCATTCACACACACATTTGTACAGCAGTGTGCACAGACACCGGGGGCGAGGTGGGTTAAGTGTCTTGCCCCAGGACGGATCAGTGGACAAACGCTCGTAAGCAGCAGGAACGGGACGAGACGCAATTCCCACAAGACGAGATACAAAAAAACTAGATGATAAGATGAGATTTTGACATAAGTTGTAATAAATAAATTGCACATTTCACATTTTATTTAATATTTCTGTTGCAAGTACAGCTGTGTAACTCACTACCACTTTACATTTGGATTAGACAAAGAACACACAGAGGAAATATCACAAGATAATTTTTCTCATATGTGAGCAATCTTGTGGCACTTTTGTCTCATGAGATCTTGTGGCACGAGATCTTGTCCCATCCTAAGCGGCCATATTTGTTTTTTGATACTGCCCAAACATACATGACTGTGATTGGCTAATCCACCTGTCAATCACACCTATCAGAAAACTGTGAGATTCACCGCATCTTTGTATTGAAGAAGTTTGTACTCTTAATCCCAGGAAAACACGCTCCCCCACCGTAACTTACTTCTGATCTCGACTTTGCGCTTGTATCCGTTATTGCTCATTCTCAGGTGGTCCTAACATTTCTTTATTCACCCAAACCAAACAATTGAAAAGGTCTAAAAATAAAAAAAAACTTTTGTGTTTATGAATGCTCGCGTCTCGTGACCTTTGCGCTTAGCTCCAAACATTCATAACGAGTGCTCTTCGCCTTATTGACCCCCTCATCAAACCCACGAATAAACGAGGAATACAAGACCCTATCCCGCAATCGCCCCGCTCGGCATTACCACAACACTCACTTTTGATTTAGCTCTTTTATATTTAATAAGCGCACACAAGAGCCTGCCGGGCGCTGAGTTTTTTTTTTAGAGGAATTTAATTGGACGTCGCTGACATCCATCACAAGGTTGTCATGGCGTTGACCTTTCCACCGGGGCTATTCATAACCAGGAAGTTACACAAGCCAAGCGCGCCTCCTCCGCCCCACCCACCCATCTCGGTGACACCCAATCAGTCACAGCATCCTGGGTGTATGTGCGCATGTGGTCAAATCGTCTGCTCGTAATAACGCTTAAGATAATGTTGTAAGAGGGTGCGATTAGGGCCGTGCTCTGAGGCGGCGTCTAAAAGGAAGCGCCCTTTTGATTGATTTGGTTGTGCAGTCCAAATGAAAAGTTATTGTTATGTTAAAGTTTTGTGCAGGTGATTTGCAAAAAGATTAGAACCAAAGGAACAATATTTCTATGAAAACAAGTTATGTTCTGGAGATCCAAGCCCACTCACAATTTGGACACATTTTTAATGTAACAAACAAAACCAAAATGTGATACATACACATTTTAGTCCACCTTAAAAGTGACATACAGTGGCTTTAAATGGATATTCCATTGAAAGACACAGGTAGTAAACCAGCTTAAGAACTCAAGTGTCTCTCCGTGGTGGCACAGTGGTTGGCCGGGTTGCCAGACAGGAAAGAGATCCTCATTTTGATTACCAGACTAAATTGGCCTTTTCTGTGTGGAGTTTGCACGTCATTCTTCCTCAATCAAGGTATATCTGTTTTTAAAAAGTGCTCCGTAAAACTTTTCCAGTGAAGGTTCCACCACCTCCTTGGAAAATTCCAGAGTATCACATCAAGAGCATCTGTTTCCATGGAGACAAGCAAGTGACGGGTCAGATCTGTTGAGATGGAGCCCCGCTCACTGCAAGAATGCTTGTTTTCAAGGAATTTTTGAGCAAGTAAAAACACCTGCAATATTTTTTTTAGTTTAATGCCATACTGTGTAAAAATCCTGGCAAGTATTTCTGTCTTAACGGAGAGAAAGTTGCAAAGTACAGTTAACAAATGTAATGGCAATATAGGGATTATAGTCAAATATTTTGTCTCCATAGGGTGTTATTAAAACCTGCTAAGCCAGTAATTCAGACCACAGTGAATATGTTTTGAAATGCATGTTGTATTAGCTTAGCTGTTCATATGAATCTGTACTACGCTCCAGGGTGTGCTTACATATGAACATTGTGACCTGACTCTAGCGCGCTGAAAATCTACCTGCAAACCTTTTTAAAAAGCATTACCAGCCGTATCACTAACTCCACGACATTTGACCCGACCGAAGGATAAAGAAAGGAGCATTTTACAGACGCATCAAAACGATCTGCACATTAAAATGACTTCGTGCTGATACGCGTTTCATACGACTTGGCCTAAAAGGTGCAGGGGACGCGGGCTTTAATTCACCGTAAATCCCGCATCTTCTATTTATCACTGGAACGCCATTTCCACTTAATAGAGTCAAAGCTAAGCAATGACTGATGAGAGCGCAGATATGTGGTCAGTGTGAAAAATGTTGAATAGGTCCCTAAACTATCAGCTTAGAGGAATGTAGATAAGAGCCTAACGTAATTAAAAGTTTAGACCAGGCAACGCACAAGGGCGAGGCTCATCACCGAACAATTTAAGGAGCCTTGTAATCAATTTTTGCACACGTAAATCGGCAAAAACTGTTCGCCGGCATTGAGTTTTATGTGCTAGTGTTTTTCATCCCTCTGTATTTACTCAGCTTGTGGGGAGCCGGGTAAGTTGTAAATATAAGGGCATATTTTTGCATACGATTCTTCAGGTGAACGTAAATAATTCCAAATGGTTAAATAGTATTAAATTCTGGTCCGTATGAAAAACAGTGCGAGTAACATTATGCCAAGTGACGCAAAGGTTAAGTAAGCAGTGATATGTTTAAGTGAGGCTGTTTGTTCAGAGATCATGAGGCAAAGCATTTATGCACAGTTAGTGGTGAAATCCAGAAGTATCCTTAACAAATAGCAATCACAGTCAACGTTTTAAAGTTGCCTATGAAAGATTAGACTACACATTACACTAAAACCATATATGTTTAAGATTTAGCTAAAAATGTGATCATTCCTTTCCCACTTTGGCCAAAATTTGACTTCCTGAGTGAAAATCATGGCATCACGCATATCTCATTTGTTGAAATAATGTTTAAGGTATCAGAAAAAAGTGTGCGCGCAGTGTGCCGAACTATTGGATATCATTTTCTTGAGCGCATTTCGATCAATATGGAACACTGCTTCCGGTGATTTTCAACATATTTTTCAACTTTTCTTCACAAATTGCATCTTGGTTGGTGTAAACATTACAATTTATAATTAGGCTTTAATTAAGTATTATCTCCACTAAATTAAATCAACATTTTGAGAAACATCAAACCATATGCATAAACAAAAGTCCTATATGAAATAACCACTTTAACTTTGCACTAAACTATATTGCTTTGCCAAAAATGATAAGACATCACTATTTCCGTGAATCCTGAATATGGGACTATTTCTCCAGGTGGATTAGGACTTTTGTGGTGCAAGGCTGGAATTTGTCCTAACATTATGAAGGTTGGAAGTTTGAGACCTTTAAGGCCCTGTCACACCTTGATGATTTAGCCAGCGTATGCCGACGTACAAGAATTGAACTATCAATGTTTGTTTTTTGGTTTTATTTTTCAGTTTTGGGCATATACATCACGTATTCGTAACGAGTTAGGCGTATACATAACTTATTAGTAACTTACATAAAACGTTTTTGTAAGATTGTAGATGGAATTCGGCCTCTTACTAGCCCAGGAAAGCCGTAGCATCCGAGGAACTCCCAAAAATAAACAAAGAGAAACTTGAAGTTCTTCACCTTTTTGTAATGGGTCACACCATTAGCACATCCGACAGCGTCTCCCCAAGACAGACAACAGGCAACAACTCCAGTGAAACACAAAACCCCCTTATATATCCTGGCCTAAAGCACTAAGCCCCACACAAAGGCAAAATTACATATAGACAAATGGCCACATCCACTATTGCACTATTTACAGCTATTTACATGTCCTAAAGTGATATTGCACATTGTTATTTTAACATTAGCAGCTTTTTAAATATTATTTCATAGATGGATAATTAGTTAAAAACATTCCCCCAGTTCAACCTCCCCTCTCTAAACAGCACTTGGCAGAGGCCAAATCAGGGCGATGGGGCACCTGACCTGCACCTGACCTGCACCTGACCTGCACTGATAAGGCCCGCCTCCAAATCAGTGCCTCCACCAATCACCTCAAAAGAAAGGAAAAGAGGAGTGAAACAGGGAAAATTAACATGGCAACTTAATGACAGGACTAAGGATGTCAATCATGTAGGTACAAAAGATTATTATTATTATTACTACTAACACCATCATCACTATATAATAGCAGTAATATTAATAATAATAATAATTAGGATTATTTGAAGTTGAAACAAATAACACCCTCACCTGATAGGTGAGGGTGTGGTCTACAGCTCCCTCACAGCTTTGATAACTTATATACAACTTATACCATCTTATGCTTAGCGTGTTGCCAGCGTCCACAACTTATGCCCAGCGACAGTAGAACTTAAGGTGCTGTCACACCATGACGATTTATTCAGCGTATGCCCAACGTATGAAAAATCTGGCAAATACTCTGGCGTACATCAGATAAGTTATGTATTATATCAGATAAGCATTAGATAAGTTATGTAACTTTTGTATAAGTTATGAGCACGCTGAAGCACGCTGCCATACATTGATATATATGGCAAGGTCGTCAAAAAAGTTTGATCCTTCATGGGTCATAAGCTGTAGGTAAGTTATGCGATTGTTGATCCACGTTCACACACATTAATTGTAAGTGTGTGTGGTAAGTTTTTTGCTCAAGGACCCCACAACAGTATGTAATGACAGAAGCAGAGACCACACTGTCAGACCTGTCCGTTTGAGTGAAATCTCTACCAACTGACTCATGGGTTAGATGCAAAGGACACATTTATCCAGGTGGGCAATAGATTATAGCAACATTTTTGTTTTGATTTTGTTTAGAAAAGTTTTTTACAGATATACTTGTACAGTTTAGTGATACAAATAAAAAACAAAAAAAAAAACGTCAGTCTACTCTACTATTGCCAATGGTAGTTATACAGGAGTAACAATAACAGCCAATCGAACTATACATCAACAAAGTTGTTTGAGTGTAAAAGTGCTAACATCTGGATTAGTTCTCAGTAGGTTCCTGTCGCTGAATAACCTGTCCTCCTTTAAGAAATGCAGATTCAAAACATCTACATTGTGAAACCACCTCATCAGCAAGATCTGTCCTTTGAATTAGACGCGCAGGATTGTAACTGCGACTTCATTCACGTAAATATGCTTTTAAGCTAACCGCAGGGAGCGCTCAAATGAATGTAAACACTTCATAGTAGGCACTTTGATGTGTGTAAATCGTCATAGTAAGAAGTGCTAGTTTACATTAGATCATATGGAATAGCACACCAGCTGGCAACTCTGGGATAAAATTTGATTAACTGCATATACTGTACAGGGCCGCTTCCAGGTTAGACATTTTGGGGGGCCCGGGAAATATTTTAATTGGTGCACCATTGTGGTACCAAAATATGTGTATCCATGAAAGATAGTACACATGCATGTCATCATTTATTTTATGAGCATCTACAGATCCAAAGGTTGTGGCAGCCCCCACAGATGAATGCTGTCATTGAGTCCTTGCACAAGACACTTAGTTCACCCCGCTCCCAGTGGGTGCAGACACTGGGGTATGAATGTGTGTGTGTGTGAATGGTTGAGTGATTCCTTGATGTAAAGCACTTTAAATGCCTTGAAGGTGGAAAAGCACTATGTAAAAATGTGACCATTTACCATTTGTAATATAAAATATCCTATGAATTACAATAATTAATAATTTTTATTTAATGGATTGAGACTAGGGCTGGGTGATATGGAGCAAAAAATATATCTCGATATATTTTGCTATATCTCGATATACGATATATATATCTCGATATCTGTACAGGAAAAATAACCCCCCCAAAACTACAGAAAAAAAACAAAAATGTTGAAGTGCAACACTTGTACAAGTATAAAATTGCAGCGGATTCTTAATTTAAATCTTCAGCATAAATAAAGTTTACATTATTAAAATTTACAACATGTAAACCATAAAGACACAGAGCCACATTGGTCTGTTTGAGATTAGAATGTGTTTAATTCAGCTTTGCCCACATTTGTTGATGTTTTACAGAAACAAAACTTAAGACCACATGGCTCATTTGCATAAACTATTAGTGGTGAAAAAAAAAAAGTTTGCTATCAGGACACAATGAGCTGTAAATGGTGGGAAAGGTTCGTGGTGCTAGAATCTTTGTTTAACACCAATTTTCGACCTTGCACAACGAGCTGTAAATGGTGGGAAAGGTTCGTGGTGCCTGAAGCTTTGGTTAACACCAATTTTCATCATTTAGAGATGAGTTTCCTCCTGTTGAGGCGCCTCATGTTGAGACACACGAGGAAGAAAAGCGAAGCGACGAGGACAGAACAGAGAAGGAAACAAGAGAAGCCAAATCAAGATTAAATATAAGCATTATATCCATATATACGATATGTCAAAATCCAGATCGAGTTTTAAAAATATCTCGATATATCGAGATATCGCCCACGCCTAATTGAGACAATTTAAAAAGACTATTATAATTTTTATTTATTATATATACATTTAACAAACAATACATATCTGTCTGGTCTGAAGTAAATGTATTCAAATCACACTTTACTATTCACTTCAAAACAATAAATAAAAATATACCGTAAGAAAATAGTTTCTGCTTATTTAACAAATGTAACACTTCTCTTTGTGTTTTTTTTGTTAATCCATAGAAGAGTGTGCATACTTAATTTAGTACGTTCTTTCATTTCTGGACCTCCCTAGCGGCCGCTGGGACCCTTTATTTCACCCTGCCCACCAAAGCCCTGCACCGCTACTGCACATGTGTCCTATTGGCTCCCTCTGTGCTTCCTCTTTATCCAAGCACTTTGCCATTGTTTGGAGCACACTGTCACTCCCCGCACCGCTCGCTAAGAAAGATGAAATTGTTGCTGACCGGTGCACCTGCAGTTGGGGAACAGATGATTAAAAGTCCACTCTGTTAACTGTCACACAAAGCTTTGAAATGCCACATATCAAAAGACACTGTTTATAACACCAAAACTGTTTACTCGGCGCGCCGACCCATGTGTAAGTGTTTCCAAGCCTTATGACGAGCATTACTCTTATGTTTGAAATCATGTAATGTGAGGACTATGGGAATTCAGGAGGAGAGGAGAAATGGCGTGGTGATTCAAATCGGCCGCATATGTAGTGTTCACAATGTATACAAAGCCTAGGTCAGCCATAATAAAATGTCGTAGTGTGGTTTGCGGTGATTTAAGGAGGAGTGATGTTCTCCAGAAGTTTTAAACCAGCGTGAGGAAACAGGAAAAAAACAGTATGTCTGCTATAGTTAAATGTATGAGTATGAGATGTGTGTGTGTGTGTGTGTGTGTGTGCGTGTGTGTGTGCGTGTGAGTGTCGGAGGGCACAGTGGTGCACAGTGGCAGTCTCACTTCTGTAAGTCTGCCCCAAGACGGATGTGGCTACAATAATAAATCCTTGTTTAAAAAATGAGTGTGCAGTGAATGAATAATGCACAAAACTCTGAATGTCTGGAAAAGTGCCATATAAGATTAAAAAATATATTGTATTAACTTGACATAAAACCTCACCATATGAAAAATGTTATTTTTACCTTGATCCACATTATAATCATAATAATAATAATTTTAAAACATCTCCCTAGACTCTAATGGATTTGTAGCCTGCTTTACAAAACAATTATGCAACATGACAAACTGTTCCCCATTATAATCTCTGGATCAGGGGTTTATTAAGCATGCATATGTACCAAAATGTTATGTGCATGACTTTCCACATTAAGTTTGTGATCTATAAAAAGACTGCTTAACATAAAAATGAGAGCTCAGTTCCAAACACTCTGAACTTTGTGTGTCATTGCTCTCAGAGATGAGACAGAAGGCATCTGAGCCCACAGAGAAGAGAAGTGAGCAAGTTTCGAGGAAGTTTATTCAAGTTAGTGTTTTGTCTGTACGCACACTTTCAGTAAAAATTCTAAGTATAGTTTTATAAATGAAACCCGAGAGCTGTCCATTTCTCATAAATGATATAAAAGCATAGACAAAGCAGAGGGTTGACTGAGGTCAATAGGCTGGTGCTTTGCATTTAACACAGGTCACCAGACTAGGGCCACAGTCTCAATCGGTTTATAAATGTAGATTTATTTCATGCTAGTAAAAAGTAGTTTAAAAAAGAAAAGAAAAAACACACACAGACCCAAGAAAGTGAATATAGGGAACTAAACCAACAACCGAATACAAGTAATAGCACATTGTAGAGGTGCATTCCGCAACTTTTCTGGAGAATTGTCATGCATTTCCACAGATCCACCCTGTAATGTAGACTATAGGCGTCTTCCTTAAAATATATAGTTTTAATCTCTTCCGTCGGCTCAATAACATCTACATGAAAACAGGTGACGGACCCTCCACCAGAAAAGTTGTACAAAGGACCTTCAAGTATCTCTCACATTAAGCAATCTAACACAAAGAGGGCCAAGGTTACTGCACCTTCTTCTTTCACAGCCCACAGGCAATAGACAGAAACATAAGAGAAATTGGAAGGCAGGGCTATCTACCCAAAGGAATTAGATTTTCATATAGATATCAGCCCATATATGATTCCCTCTTTTCTTTGGCCCGCCTGTAACTGGGTGTAATTTGGAGTGTGTAATGAAGGGAAAAGGGTTATGGGTTAATCTCATTGACCTGTGCTCTCTAGGGACGAGGGGTTATAGCTATAGGCACTAGTTAGGGAGCGGAAAAGGAAAAGTGGAACTGTTTAGTTAACGTTACTACAATGACTATATGCATATTCAAACTGGTTTTAATGGCCTTGAGTTATAGGGGTTTTAGGGGTCATTATTAGGGATTATACTATTTTTATACATTGATGTGTCTGTGCATATTTAAATTCCAGTTCCCCAGACATATTCACATTTTCTTTCAGTGTCTTATATAATAACTTTTGAACTATATCAGGCTAACAGATGCATATCGTTTGCAGGAAAACAGGTTCTATAATAAAGACAGAATAAATAAAACTCAACTTTCTGTGTTTTGTTTGCATCTTTCTCCCTGTGTATGGGTGGGTTTCCTCCAAGGCACTCCGGTTTCCCCCATTAATCCAAAGCAGACACATTGGGCAAAATCCTGCAGCTAAGGTCACCCCCACCAAGAAAACTAGTCTCGGTGAAGATATGAGATGGGTCTGTGCCCATCGGTCTTGCCCTAGGTTGCCCCAGTGGCATTGGAATATGATCAAATGCAGAGGATGAGTTTCTTAACATTTTTCTATAAAGCACAATTGTCAGAGCAAAGTGGTGCACAAGTTGACAAATGTGTGGACTACTTACTTGTGCAAGTGCATAGCAATCTATCTATACCACTAAAGAATGAAAGAAGTGTACTCTTAAAAGTAACAGTTACAGTTGTGGAGAATAAACTATAGTCACCATTACAGAACCTTGAATGTAACAACCATTTTTAAACATGATGATGCCAACATGTAATAAGTGGGAGGTTGAGAGGCCATGGCCAAAAAGTGAAGAGAGAAGTTGTGCAGATGAATCAGACTGTAAAGCAGAGATTCTGACCCAGGTGCACCGCCCCAGTGCCCTCAAAGCACAATGCTTAATGTTCTTTTAATCGGATCACTCCTGTCTCCATCTGCCTCTCATGTTTCACGTCCTGGAGAGAAGTGTCCCTTTCACAGTCTATGACATTAGCGGGAAGAGCCGGTGTGGGTTTCACTGTCCTTAAGACATTAAAGTCAGCCTTTGTCTCCGGCAGAGAGGAATGCCCGGTGCCCGCTGTGCCATGACTCATCTTAAAGGGGCACATGGACTTGTTAGGGGGACATTAAATATGTTTAGTCCAGATGGAGCCTGTGTTTGAGCTGAGGTCTGGGTGGTTAGGCCTGTCCCTGGGAGATGATAACCGCCTAAGCTCCTTCACCACTGACTTTGTAACTCTATCTGTCCTTAGCCTCCCAAAGAAATAAATAAAAGCTCTGCTGCTACTCCCTCCACATAAAGAGGAGGCATGCCTCACATAATCGTTTGAGACCAGGACAAACTTGGCCCATTGATATCTGTGTATTTATTACGCCTATGGCAATATAAGGCAGAGCCGAGTGAGATATCAGCTTACCCAGAGAGCTGTGAGAGCCCGTTTAAGATAAAGGATATTTAATATCCAGCGCACGGATCGGCGGGGGCCTAAGCCTCTAATAGCACTTGGGGTTTGTGAGCAGGTAATGCCTTCATCTTTGTCTAAACACACTTTTATGGACTTTAACTGTAATGATATAAAGGGAGAGGGGGTCACAGATAAATGTAGCGTAATGGCTCAAAGCCTGAGATTAGCCATGTATCCTGTCTGGGGGATAATGCTTCAAGGCAGTTCCTCCAAAAGGTGTTATCTGGAGCTGAAGACAGACGAGCCGGGCGCGCACTAGCATACACACACACATCCACACACACATGCACACACATCCACACACACACTCTATATTAAATAATAACCTCAGCCTCCTCACTGTCTACGCGGCGCCTTTCTTTTAACCACGTTTTGCATGTTGTCACATCGCGTTAGAATGAGCGGCGCTGACGTGCACGCCGGCCTGTAATGAATGGGAGAAGCCCGCGCACGTGTACATTATCGGGACAAACATTACCCAGGCCGCGCGCTGTATTCCGGGACACATTACCTTCTCTTATTTGGTGTCTAAATGATAATGAGCATTCAAATGATAGCCTATATCATTTACATGTGAACGCGAATTAAAACAGAGCGGAGGGGACAGTGTACGTGAACGCGCCCCAACTCGAGGAGCACTCCAAGGCCATTTAGAGAGCGCTTCCTCCGATCAATCAGGTGGCCTCTGGTTCCATTAAAGTGGAGGAGAAATCAAACAAAAGCGCCGTAGTTTTTTGAGCGCTCGCTGCCAGTGTGCGGAGAAGAATAGTGTTGTTGTCCTAATTATGCGGCAGGCCCATGCATTATTTACCCATTCAACATACATCAGCGGGCCGGGATATGAGTAAAATAATTCATGACAAGATCCTTCTCCTTTTCTCCTCTCTCTGTCCTCCATTCTGGGCGCCCCCCTCCCCTCAGTTTAAATCAAACTTCAATAAAACGCAGCACCCCTATTCATTTTGCATGAGGCCCTTCTGAAAAACATCCAGGACGAAGAGCTCGGTTATTCAAAAATTCTTCAGACAGCGCAGGGTCAAAACAACAAAACAAAAATGGACCCTAAAACTCTGTAACTCACCTTGGGCTACAGCGCGGACACAGAGTACGCACTGTAATGGAGAAAGTTAGTTGGATAAAAACACCGGGAGTAAAACCTTGATTTTACAAAGCAGAAAAAGTGCCTTCTCAGCATACGTCAGGTGATTTGGAAATGTCGGGATGATTTGTAAGTTCCGTGACCTCCTCGTGGCCCTCGCGTTGATAAAGTATCTAAGGACTTGATTAGATTTGTGGAGTCAAGAGGCAACGCTGCACCTGCTAAACTTATTCACTCTGTATACGTGCCGTGCAATGACATAATACAGTAACAAAAGTGACAAGAAGATTCAGTGACCTTTAAGCCTGCTGAATGCATTAACCACTTTTTTCAACTAAAATAAAGCATACATTTTAAAGGTGCACTGTGTAACCTGTCCAGTGGAGGGTCTTGTCTCCATGGAGATGTGCCTTGAATGTTCCAAAGTATGGCCTTAAACATAATCTCCATGCAGAGGCGACCCCACTCACAGTATGAATGGCATGAATGTTTTTTAAGGTATTTTTGAGCAACTTTTGAACACCTGTAGTTGAATAAATGTAAGACAGATTTGTTTAATTTCATACTTTGGATAATTTAAACCAAATATTCATCTCCATGGAGACAAACATGTTGGCGACCATCTCCTGAAAACTTACACAATGCACCTTTAAGTAGTCTTCATACAAAAAGTCAATAATTCCGTTTCTTGTAAAGGCCCCATAAATTCCATTGACTTTTTTCAACCTGTAACTAATTATAATTTCAAAGTGACCATACTTTTTTGTGATCTGTTATAATGGTTGTTCCTCATCAAAAACATACCAGGAGTTGTGTTTCGTTTCATTCACACAAAACAAACTTTGCATGTTCAGAGTTGTTTTCTCAAATGGAAAACACTCTGCTCCATCTTGTGATGTCATGCAGTAAATCAGGAAGTGCTACACTGTGTTTTAAACTCCATACACCTTCAGTGGAGTTACTACTGAAGAAAAGGTAAAAGGTAGTTGTTAATTACTGCTTCATGACATCACAAGGTGGAATAGAGCGTTTTGAGCTTTGGAGATGTTACAAGTGTGAATGAAATGAAACAACTCCAGGTGTATTTTTGATGAGGTGTCATCCGTATAACATGATGCATTATAGGACATTTTTTTTTATGTACTCCCTGATCCAACTGCTTGTCTCCATGGAGCTGGCATTGCTTTGTCGAGAATATTCCTCAATATGGCATTAAATTTTCTTGCATTTATTCTATGACATGTGTAACTCAAAAATACATCTCTAAATATGCATTGCTGGTACCATCAGGAGCTTCTGAATGGTGCCAGTCCTTCAGCATTCAGCGGCAGTGGGTGCTGAAGCTGTGGGAACCCATCTCCACAAGAGCGCCTGGAAGAAACCCACCCAGATACAGGACACACTCAAACTCCTCTTAGAAAAGTCCAGTGTGTTTAAGAGTTGAACCAGAACCTTCTTGCTGAGTAGATGAGTAGTTGGTGGATGGCCTACCTATAAAATTAGTGTATTTCTCAAAATCAAAAGCCAAAGCACCAAATTATGACTTATTTCAGGTCAAATAAGGTATATATATTGTGTTCTGAATTTTTTGACAATAGATGTCTTCCACATTGAGAGACACAGGTTACAAATTAGCAGCTGTGGTTGAACCATTTCAAATTTGGACACAGGTTTTTCACCTTCTATGATCCAACTCCAGACCTCTTTGGATTCAAATGGAATATAGAAGGAACTACCATATTTTTCGGGCGATAAAGCGCCCCGGATTATAAGGCACAGTATCAAATAATATGTCAGTTGTGTCATTGTCCACACATAAGGCGCATCGGATTATAAGGCGCAATAAGCTAAACAAAACGCGTGTCGGATAAATCGAACTTTATTCAGGTCATTTACAATAACTCTCAGTTGTAGCTAACACAAAAATACAAGTTTAACAGTTGTGATTTGGGGCATCAAACATGCCCGGATCCCTCTCAACATTGTTCAGTTTTAACACTAAAATACAAAACCTTTTAATGCCAATGCTCTATTAGTTCCTAGATTAAGAATGTTGAGGCATTTTGGGTCCTTGAACACCACACGGCAGAACTACCGGTATGTTGCACAGTTGCCCTATATGTCGCCAACATATTACTCCTCCTGACTCACTAATACATTATTAGACTAATGTGGACAACATCAAATCGGTTGGAGGTTAAACACAACCAAAGGTCATACATAAGGCCACTGGATTATAAGGCCACTGTTGATTTTTGAGAAAATGTAATGATTTTAGATGCGCCTTATGGTCCGAAAAATACGGTAGCTATTCAAGCAAGCCTCAGTATTATAACTTTTCTTTTTTTTTTCTTTTTTTTCTAGTTCTAATTCTAGTTCTTAAATGTCTCACAATCAGTGTCAACAGGACCTTGTGAAAGAAGACAATAATAACTCCACCGAATGACATTTTGAAACACAAAAAGGTTCAAAATGTCTTCTTTAGTGTAAGCAGCTTAATAATATGGCACTGAATACTGGACCATTAATACTATTATCATTTCACAAAGATGGATTTGGACTTTCCGCCCAACACGCTTGTGTGAACACTGCTCTCATTCCTGTGTAAGACTCACCCATGTTGATTTATACGACTCCACACAGACACATTCTTACTGTATGTCTGTACCACCTTTGGCTAATGACACATGCAATAAAGTATTTCTAAAGGACGCAGCCATCTATCATGTCACGCAGGCTCCAAAACAGGCTAGCTAAAAGCACGCTAGGACTGCCCCCCCCCACACACACCCCCTCCTGCACACAGGCCAAAGACACAGGGAGGGGAGGGGCGGGGTAACAAAATTTATATCATATTACACTCTGAAATGTGACCTGCTAATGACATCAGGGAAATTCAATCAAGTCCTTGCCTCAGTATTACTTAAGGTAAACCATGCAGTGTCCTTCCTGCCGATGTGAAATGAGAAAATTCAATAGCACGGTTGTTGTTTTTTGTATGGCTTGACTGGACGCAGGTTTGATTTAGAGTGACACGGGCACAATGTGGGCTTCCCTTTGGATAAACAACAAAATGGTGGGCAGGGCCAGCATTGGAATAAGCATAAAACCTCTAACAAATGAA
>KN493322.1:0-19581 GCA_000787155.1 Scartelaos histophorus | reverse complement strand
TAAAAACATGTTCTTATAGTGAATGGAGTCGCTTCTACCCAGATCTGAGCTGTAACTTGGCCTGGTGGCATCTGCTGCTTGTCTATATGGATAAATTTACACTGTGGAACATTCTAGGCTAAGCAGTAACTCAATGGAAACAAGCAGATGACAGAATAGCTATGTAATACACTGATGAATCTATAAGCAATAATTTCTGAGTTTATTGGCATGCCCTTTCAAAACCATCAAACAAATATGACATAACTTTTACTTCGAGACTCAGAGAAGCAGATATATTGTAATTTGTGTCCACTTTTGCTTTCCGTTCGGGGTCCTCTGAGGTCGGTATGCGGCCGTGTGTCGGTTGTGCGTCCTACTTCAGCCCCGAGCCTTGCGGCTGATGGTGCCAAGGTGAATTTGAGAGTCGCATTGACATATCGTGGCCCTTCCATCAGTTGCCAGGACAACCCTATGTAGTAATGCACGGAGGCTTTTCAAAGGGAAAATGAGAGAGCGATAAACAGATACTGTATATCAATGTGGACGATAACAACAGGGGCATGTCTCTGTTTGAGCGTCCCTCCAATGCAGCTGTTTAATCATACAAGTTTATTATGGAGGGGCTGAAAAATGAACTGCAATTGAAATTTGAACCAGCAAATTGGAAAAATTGCAGTTTTTAGTATCATAATTTTCTCCACAAGCAACAAAAAACATGCTACCTGTAATTTTGATCTTCAAATCCAAATCCACTTTAATTATTAATATGTATTTATGTAGCACATCTAATTAACAAAACCATTTCCAAACAGTTGCATATAAAGTTAATTAAAAACAACTAAACTAAATGCTCAATTTAACTTTGTTAGTCCTAAAACACTAAAACCAGTAAAATCAAATAAATGCAAACCCATAAAATCGCAACATATAAAAAAATAAAATTATATATGCTAAAAAAACAGAGGACCACACAACTCAAAAGCCAAAGAGTAAAAGTGGATCTTAAAATCAAATGCCTATTTTAGTTTTTTGGTTCATATTTCAGTATTTTTGTCAGTTCTTCTCATCACATTTTAAAATTTTAACTTTGAACAAAATCCTTTTTTAAACACATACATTACAAGTCTACCTGAAAACAATCCTTATTAAAAAAATCTATATCTGTCCCTATAATCAAGTAGCCCTAGTTATTACAGTTGTCAAAATTATTTGGTTAATGGTGTTCCAGGTCAATAGATACCATTCATCATCATGCAAAATTAACTAATTTCAATTCAATCAATACTCAATAGAAAACATTATTATAAAGAGCTTTTCAATATGGCTGCTTAGGCGTCGTTAATCGTGAATGTTGGTTAATGTACGTTTCTTCTCACAACAACGTACAAAAAATGTGGTGTATTGACTAGTAGGCTAACGTGCTGCTTCCCCTGTAAATGACCAATGACCGTAATTCTCCAAGCCCCTCTCCCGAAGTCGTTGGAAGAGCCGGTTACAAATGAGATCCACGGCGAGGTAGAGGAAATCGAAGCTTTCGCAACACCGCATATCAGCCAGCGTCAGTCAAGATGGAGAGAGGACGGTCCCCCTCATTACGCGTTTCCCATTCGGACTCATGAGAAGCGCAGTCTAAGTCACAGATCATTTGCTAGACGCGCATCCGTGTTCTCGAGCACTTCGGAGTCGGAAAGGATGTCACCGGGAGATCACGGTTTTATATCTGTCAGCGGAAAATAATACGGAAGATCTGCATATCGCTTAGGAATTACTGAGAAGGGAGGAGAGAGATAGAACCTGGATATCAAGATGCTGGATGCCATTCAAAAGAAGAGTGCTTCCGAAAACAGAGAGGCAATCTGATATCTGACTATTCTCTTCTTTTTTAGACAGGCTTATTTACTAAAGTGTGCCTCATTTGATAACACTGAAACAACACGAGAAGCATACAGAAGAGTACAATTCTTGATACCAGTGGCTCTATCTGGCCACGCACAGGAATTAAAACTGATTAAATATGGCATAAAATAGTAATTATTTTAACCAATTATTCGTCTATGGTCAGTCTATGGTAGTGTGGTCACGATTGAATTTATGCAAACTGGTTTTAGCATCGATTATCTTATTTTCAATACATTTGGCAACCTGAATTTGACACTTTCTTACTTAATTAGCCCAATAAAGCATGAAAAAATATTCAGTAGAACGAGTTTAATAAGGATGATTCAAGAAAAAGAACAAATAATTTAAAGTGTTAGGATAAGGAGTTAAGGTTAGGGTCTTAATTAAGTAGTTAGTAAGCCTTATAAAGCCCAGTGAAGCTAAAATATTCTATAATTAATTCCCAAAGGTCCATATATAAAATAAACAAACTAGCTTATAAAACATAACATAGGTGGTCAGGTGCTGCCCTGTGCTGCCATATGATCACAGCATGTTTCCAGACTAATAACTTAAGAGTAGTTTACAGCCTCTATGAATTATAAAAGAACTCAGTATGTTCCCATTAGCTGTGCACTCCCCATTTGCAGTCAGCACTGATCATATATACACTATTCATACAAGAACTCAGCAGACAGATACTGCCTAATCACATTCAGATGAGCACGGTTATATACGGGCAGACCAGAGGCAAGAAAATGACTTTTAGTGAGGCATAATCAATGTATATCTATTTATAACTTGACATTTTAGTTGCTATTTATAGTTAAAACTTTCAACAAGGCTTCTTAGAATAGACTTGAGACAGACCGAGATTCAATATTTGCCCTTTTTATTATATCAGCCATAAATCTCCAGCAGAGGCCGATATTTTGTTTGACCCAATCAGCAGCGCAAATATGTATGAAAAATATACACATAAAGAGTTGTTTGAACACTTAAGTCCAAAGTGGGTACTGCAAAAATATGACTATCCTTTACACAGTTTGCAGTAAAATAAGGCTGTGGATGAGTTTCGAATCAATTTTACATAGACAGTTTGGTAAAAAATGACCTAAATAGCCCAGTTTCTAGAATATACTGCTCAATGGTTACTTCACTTTGCCGTTAAATATAGACAGATGGGCAAAAACATGTATCAGTTTCAATAATGGAAACTATGACGATGCAGAATGAATGTGACTTTGCCTGATGTGAGTTATTCCACAAAATCGTGGTGGTGTCTATCTTCCCTCTGTGCACCGTTACTCTTCTAATATATGGCTTTGAAAATGAAAGTCCCACAGTGATTCCAATACAAATGTCCATCTTTATTATGCTCCGTCCGACTTCTATCTGATGTCTATTTTAATACCGCAGACACTCACTGATGTATCCGATTATAGCTCCTATGGTCTTTGATAGCATTTTGATGAGACACTAAAAAGGATATGTTTGTGCAGCTAAAATATTGAGAAGGACTGAGCTGGAGACTCCTATTGGTTATATTGTTGCCATGAGCCCTGACTTTTTACTCCAGGGAATTAAATTGTATGTAACAAAGGTTTTTTAAATAAACTCATTGTTCTCATTGATTGATGTAATGTGCAAGCTTATGTTTTTGTTAAGTTTATCTATACATTTATTTAAATGTGCCGTTTTACAAAGCTTTATTGAAGTTAATCATGAATACAGTACTATGCATATTTTGGACTGTTTCTTTTCCAAAGCAAAAATAGAAACTAGTACTGACAACAAAGCAGCACAAAATAGCCAAATGCGTCATTCCTACAGTTAAAATGTTAACTAAGTAATAGAAGATTAAACTAGGTTAATTACAAAACACTTTAACTTAATGGTGCACTGTTTTGCCTAGAATGTTCCATAGGATGGCATTAAACTTATTCATCTTTATATTGACAAGCAGGTGACTTCTGGTCACTGATCAAATGTGTAGAAAGGCAACCCTGCTAACAGTAAGAGTATATTGTAGGACATTTTTAAGGAATAAACTACTAGAAAGATCGGTTTAATGCAATACCATGTAACATTCCAGGCAATGCAGTAATATCTGTGTGGAAACAAAAAGCTGGAAAGAAAAGTTACACATTGCACCTTAAAAAGCTTGCAACAACTCCATGGTGGAAACTATGCCACTTTATTATATATTAAGTCTTGTCTGTTGAAGCAATAGCGCTGAACCTGGTAAAATGACAATACCATGAGTGATAAATGGAGTTAAGTCCTAATATGGAAATGCTGACAAGGTCGAGGCTAAAGTGTGGAGATGAGAGAAATGAATGGACTTTAATGACAGTCCCTGGTAGTGTTGAGGGCAGATACACACCGTGCACTATAAAGCACAGAGGCCACTTCTGTGACGGCACAAATCATAAAGCATTAAGAACGTGTCCGAGAATGTGCTGACGAAACACATCCCCTTCACGCGGAGGAAAAGGACAGCAGCCAATGTGGTTATGTAGACCCCGGGTCAGAGGATTAAACTGGAGAAGATTGCCTCACACAAACCCCAGCGGCCCACCACAAGAGGACCAATCAGCCTGCCTGCCGCAATGACATTTCTCCTGCAATGCCAATACAAGCTGTAAGAAAGAGAGGCGCCGTGAGCTCAGCAAATCTGTGCCTACTATACGGAACTGTGGCTCCAAGGATTATAGACAATGTTCTTGAACTTACTAACTTTCTAAACAAGTTTCTAATTTTTAAGTTGCATTGTGTAACGTTTCACTACTTGTCTCCATAGAGATTGTATTGCTTTGCCTGGAATGTGTCACAATATAGCATTAAGTGGGGTGATCTCCATAAAAAGAAGCGTGTGACATCCCCAAACTAAGTTAAACTTTAGATCTATGGAGAAGTGACCCCACTCACAATGTATTTTAAGGTATTTCTGAGCAAAAAAAAAACATCTTTAATTGAATGAATGCAAGATGGATACATCTAAAGGTGTAATGTGGAATATTCTAGACAAAGCAATAACATCATCACAGAGACAGGCAGGTGGCGGACCCTCCTCCCTGGAAAGTTGCACCTGTAATGTTTTAAAAGTCTTCAGTGTAACTTTACCAGCAGAGCTTTTCCCCATGGAGATATCGTTACTTTGCCTATAATATTCCACAGTGCACTAAACTTGAGCCAACTGATTGAGAAGACAGCACAATTAGGCCAAGGATCTATACATTGGCAAGTCCAAGCGCAAGTCTAAGTATTTTTGTCTGTATAAACACTAACCCAAAATAAAACAAAACAAACACAAGAGCTGTATATTTTTGATGCTGTACTATGGAACACCGAGGGCAAAGCGATAAAATCAGCAAACTTTCCATCAAAAAAGTTACGCAGCACTTTGAATGTGTGGATTTGGTTAAAAAAACAAACAAACAACAGAGCATAAGCAAAAACAAAAGATTTACAAGGAGATTTCAGGCTCTAAATGAATTCTGAGTTTAGTTGCACGCTAAAGCGCATGATAAGGGCTTCGTGGCGGGCTAAAACAGTTGTATGACCTTCCCTAGAGGTGCCAGGGTGCAGTAAGAGGAAAACACTGAGGTAATTAGAGGAGCACAGAATGGGATGGTAATGAGGCCTTTTCCCTGGCTGCAGGGTCCGACAGAGAGAAGCCCTCCAGCTCTTTTTATCCCAGTCTCCAGTGGGCAGGGCGGCGCAGGAAGGGCAGAGGGGCCGCCATTGATTTACCCTCTCCAATGCACCGGTTTGAAGATCAATGCAACATGAAGGTATTTGTGTCCTCATTAATGCTGTTTGCTCAGCAGATCAATGCCTACTGAACCCCTGCTTTGGCTGACGGAGAGCACCGGCCGAGAGGTGCCAGACCTGTTACTGCCCAGCTTCTGCGGCTTAATGACTCCATTCACTCACTGTGTAATGTATGCGAAATTACAGCAGATCTTCAAAGGTGCACTGGGTAACTTTTCTAGTGGAGGGTTTGTCATATTCTTCTTTCTATGGATATGTCATTGCTCTTCCTAGAATTTCCCACAGTATGACATTAAACAGCTCTAATTTACATTTATTGATAACAGATTTTATAGCTCTCAAATACGTAGAAAAACATTAGCATTGTGAATGTGATTGGAGTTGCCTCTGTAACTTTGGTCTGGTTTGGTCTCCCATGAAGATAAAAACGTCTAATGCCATATTGTGAAACATTCCAGTCAAAGCAATAACATTTCCATGGAGAAAAAGCACTGATGGATTATCCACTAGAAAATGCCTCCATTCACTTTCTGTGTAATGTATGCTAAATGACAGTACATCCTCAAGAAGCTCATGGTCTGAAAATGGTGAGGTTAATTAGCTGAACAAAATTCCCATTATGGTCTAAGAGGAGAGGAGTGCCACACAATCCAAATACATATCAGAGCGAGGTGAATGAAAGAAGCACGAGTATTCTCACAGCCGAGCCCCGGGGGTCACAAGCTGGGCCCCGCCAATCAGAAATAAGCCGACATGTCCTTTGTGACTGCTCCCTCAAACGCTTCCTCAGCTTTATCTGCTCCTTTCAACCTCTGACCTGAAATGTCCATACCTCCAAGGATACTATCATTTCAAAGTGCTCTGTAAACCATCTCTACCAAATCTATGTCACCTTTCTCCCACTGGGGCTCTTCACCTGCACACGGGGGTTTCACTGTCCTCCAGCTCCAAGTGATGCAGTCCACACTTCTCAACAATCTTGTGAAGCAATGTGGACAAGTACAATTTAATATACAAAGTTGCAATATAAAAGTCAAATGGAAAAAGTTGGCACTATGTATAATATTCATAAGAGAACATGAGTCGGCAGTCAGAAACTTATCACTCACTTGATCATTCTTCACTCTTTTATAGATATTCACCTACACATACACTATTATGTATAAGTATCATGTGACGTGTGTACTGCAATTATATACGTCTTCATGAACTTTCCAGTATTATGCAAGTAAGCATTATCCTATTACTGCCTGCTGTGTCATTGTCTGAGGTCAGTGCATAAACTCTGGATGAACCATGACATTAGATTCAGCTGGTTTAAACTTTCACGTTAAAGCTCACCTTGTAACTGTTTAAATCTATGGAACATGCCACTGCACCGTGGACCGCATGCACTATTCATAAGCAGGACCAGTGTAGAGCACAGACTCTGCACGCAGCTCCAAAAAGGCTTTTAAGTGGCCACATTCGCACATAACAAACAGATGCCGACATTAGAGTGTATTTGGGAAAGGATGAGAGTGGAAGAGGAGGCAGCAGCACACACCTGTCTCCTCACAAACCTACAGGGAAGTGAGCTACATCCTCCACAGGGCTATGGCCTATACAGCACAGGCTAATGAACATCAGCACAGACACTTGAGCCTGGACTTCAGCAGAGGAGCCATCACAGCTGCTAGTTTCCCCCTTAGGCCTCAAATGGGTGCACTCACTCATTCGTCAGACCAAATAGAGCAAACATGGAACCAAAAACTACCTCTGTCAGTCTCTGGTTTTTATTTCATGAGCACTCAGGACTGTGTACAGGTGCGTTGTGGGTAACCTATACCTTTGTGTACAGTCTCTTATGCTACAGAGCAGAGCACTCACCATCTTTGCGGTGGTAGGTGATCTCAACCTTGCGCTCCTCTGAGCCCAGCAGGGCCTGGGCCACCTGGGCCACAGCATGTCGGCTCGTGAACTGGCCATGGAGGAAGTCACACGTGCAGGGCTTCTGCATGACATCCGGCCGCGAGAAGCCCGTCATCTCACAGAAGCCATCGTTACAGTAGATAATCGCACAGTTCTGCACCCGGGCATTGGCTATGATGAATTTTTTATCTGTAACACAGAAGGGGAGACATTGGGGGAGGAAAATGGTAATTTATTCAACACAATATCAGCCATAACATGATAAAATGCATTTGCTTCAATTATGGTTTCACATCAGCATATCCCATTATATTATGCACAGCTCAAGCAGAATTCAGGTGGTTATCAAATGTGCACTCACAGGAGGAAAAAATAATAATCTGACAAAATATTCAATTTATAACAGTATTAAAATGTCATTTGTAAATATCAAAATGAACAGTAATTGGCTACGGAAAGAAAATAAATCTTGTTGACTGTCAATTTCTTCTAATATAATTTATATTTAACAAAAAAAACCCGATATAGTATGAATTAGGGACCTGAAAGCATTTTAAATGACTTAATCTGCACTCAATCTCATTATGACATCTTAGTGAAGTTTAATTGGAGCTCACGCGCTGCGTAGTGTCTATCACAATACTGTACAACAAACTATAACTGTAAGTCTCGTGAACTTATACTGACTTCTGAGGTTGTAGCAAGTGAGCAGTGAAATTACACAACACCAAGCTAAGCAGGCCTATTAGTCTGTATTTAAGATGTTGTTTTGGAGAAGGCTCAGGAGCACAAAAGCGCAGCATCACCACACAACGCACCCACACAGCACAGGACTCCCGGGAGACATACTCACTTTGTCCCTCGAATTTCCGTATTATTACTCCCAAAAATGTGTTTTGTGGCGCAACATGACCCCTCCGGACAGGCATGGTTTCTCCAAAATAAAGATGACTGTGTTTCTTTGGCTGTTGTAATAAGCCAATCCCTCAAAAAAATGCCTCCGTCAAGTTGTTGCTACCGAAGCCAGAGGGGCTCCCCGTTTTCTTTGTCACCAGTCAGTCATCCTCGTGAGAAACAGCTGCTCCTTTTTTCCCTTATTTCAACTCCCCGGCTGCGCGCATCGCCGTGACTCCCCTGCGCTTCTCTCCGAACGGGAGCTGGAAAGAAAGGAGTCGGTAGAGCGCAGTTCCGCCAACATCTCACCGTCGCTCCTCGAAAGGCTCTGCGCGCTTTGTGTCGGTGCTGAAGTGGCCGTGTGCGTCTCTCTCAACGTGGGGGTCTATTGTTGCGAGGCCAATGGCTGAGGGGCTGGCAAACCGGAGAGACGCGCTACAGACTGAAG
This sequence comes from Scartelaos histophorus, assembly GCA_000787155.1. Taxonomy (NCBI): domain Eukaryota; kingdom Metazoa; phylum Chordata; class Actinopteri; order Gobiiformes; family Gobiidae; genus Scartelaos; species Scartelaos histophorus. The sequence goes on along the minus strand of KN493322.1, from coordinate 10,691 downwards.
GGAGAAAAGCCACATGGATGCACGCGTAGACGTAGACAAAGCGACAGGCGGGGAGAGATAGTACGGCTGCGCTTGGTACACTATTACGCAGGCGTTACATTATACCCGTGTTTGGTACGGCGGAGGGAGATTTATGAGCCAATTTCCATCCACTTAAAACGCACTTAAGTAGTCAAATTCCACTAAGCTCGAATGAAACAACTACCATTTCATATTTCAGATGGCACATTGGATCGTGCGCTTTGCATAAACCACCTGCCCTACAGAACTGGCACAACATACTTTCTCTAGTACTGCTTTTTGGCGCAAGTTGTTCGTGAAATTCTACGCAGCGAACGAGACGTATTTATTTCAGTCTTAACACTTTCTATGTCATAAGTTATTTGGTATCGAGGGCTGGTCACGAGTCGGTCGCGGGGTGACGTCAGGACATGGCACGCAGAAGGATCGTGTAACTCGTTAAAGGAGAGCTCTCGGGCCCGCGATTAGGCCCTGTTTTAAATGTCTTTAGTCGCCTCCGGTTACCACTTTACTTTCCAACACATGGTTTGCATAAAAAGCGCCCGAGCTCTCCACTCCCAGACAAGGGGAAAAGTCGCTGCTGCTGAGGGAGGAGCTGACCATGGTGCTAGTTCAACAGGCACCACCAACTACCATGACTTAGAGCTTTTTACACTAAAAAAATCCCCAAACAAAACAGTATTACGTGGACATTTAGTTCCGTAAGAATGCCAAAGGGTTCATTTTCCTGCCCAGTGGTGCCTTTAATTGGAAACGGTGAGTTCACCTGGAAATTAACTAGTTAAACGCTTTCCTTTTTGTGGGTAACTAATGTAGACATCTAGAGTTAAACAGTCCGGACAGTGAGTCAAAACACCTCCATGCTTCATTCATCCCAATTTAATCCCACTTTGCTATGCCCTTTTCCCTTTCACTTCCAATCTGCATCTTAAAGGTTGTACGGAGAATTTTTATTTTATTATATTTTATTTTTCAAATTGTCTATGATAGCATTATAGACAAGCAGAAGCCTTATAATTATGATGACCAAAACAAAAATAATGAAAATCCATCAACTCTGGACGTGGTGGAGCCAGATAAACATCTATTGGCTTTTGGGTTGTCAATCAAACTCCCCGCACTTAACAGACTCGCCGGCGCGCTGGGATTACGTGGTTTACGTACGGCTCTTACGCACTCCACATACGCAAGACGCTGTTTGCTAAATCAACGCATCGGTACTTAGCGGCTTTTTCGAGTTGTAGCTCGAAAGTTAGCACAAAGTTGTTGTAATGTTTGTTGTCATGACCGACAAGAATCCACGACCAGTTTGCGCCAAAAGAAAGTCCGTCTTTGAGGTCGCTAAACGCAAAAGAGAAGGGGGGAAAGGAGCAAAGCCAAACTAAAGTGATTCCTTCCAGCGATGGCGGCACTGAACCAGACGAGGACCTAAAGTCTGACGCGTTGGTCGCTAAATTACTCCTGGACAGGTAACTTCTGCTTATCATTTGATAATGTACATTATTTCCCAGAGCGTGACAGACTTTTTCAGGACACGAATGCGATATCCTGTATCTGAAAACGTGATTTTCAAAGCAAAGAAAAAGTCAGTTTGCCGCTGCTTGTTGTATTAGTAGCTAGGTAGTTACATGTCCTGTGCAATGATGAGGAGCAAACTTGTTTTCTAAGATAAACTACTTAAAAACTTACTACTATTAAAAACGTAAATGTAAATGCCACACCAACAGCGCAGCGGCTGTAAAGGTTTTTGGCGTAAAGAGAGGGCGGGAGCTGTCGGGAATGGGGGTGGGTTCACGCATGCGCAGCGTTTGAAAAAGGACAAACAAAGACAAAGTCGCTGTTCTCCTCCTTCCTTGGAAATTTCCATTTTACGATCTCTGTTATAATGTTGTTTCCTCTTCAAAAGCACACTCAGAGTTGTGTTCATGAGATCTTCTCTCAAACAGAAAACACTCTATTCCACCTAGTGATGTCATGTGGAAATATAGGACGTGCCCCACTTTGTTTTTAAACTCCATACAGCTTCAGTAGCATCATTTGGATGATTTCAACCCTGGAACTGTCGCTCTCTACTGAACTAAAGTTAAAAGGTAGCAGTTAACTTGAAAATTACCTCTTCATGACATCGCAATGTGGAACAGAGCAGTTTAAACTCTAGAGACGAATAATGCATATGTGAATAAAAAACAAAACAAAAAACACAACTTTTGATTATGTAACAACATTTTAACGTGGCTAAAAACTCACAAGTCAATTTAGCATAATACAATAGTACGAACCAGGTATAACATCTGTCCTCTGTCTCCTCCTTGCCTCTTACCATCTGCTCCATTGAAAAAAGCAGCTATCCTCATTGTGGCGATGGTAAAACGCATATGCTAAAAGCTTTTATGACCTTTTATTTTTACAAAGAGCCCAACCTACAGTGGATTTCACACAAAGGTGACATTGTTCACTCATTTTCACTGACAATTGTACGGTATGGTAATATTGTGCGTGCCTTATTTTCGCCTGCAGGACCTTAGTGCCCATTTCACTTGTGCAAGCCTGGGTGATTTTGAATATTTCAAACCATTAATCTGCATGTTGTTGCCTTCTTGCAACTTTTAAAATCCGTAATGATATTTTCACAGGTCTTTTTCTCTGTCACACATGGGCACGACTCACTGACTCATACCACTGTACAGTTGCAGTTAAAGGGTAGGCCTGTCCTTAGGTCATATTCACATTAAAGGGGAGTGACAAAATTAATTAACCGTGTACTTTAGACTGATGGAAGTAGGGGAACACCAATTTTACAATGTTATTCATGAGAAATTTGCCATTCAACAGACTCATTTTTGGTATTAGAGAAAGATTATAAACGAAATTGGCCTTGGCTACGTCCATGCCCTTTAAGTTTGACATTTTAAAAAATGTTGGCACAATTTTTGCTGATATGGCGTTTTATATTTTGATTTGTGATTGAATGAGAGTCTAACATCCTTGAAATATCACCAAAAGGAGAAAATACAACCAAAAGTTCATATATATTCACCACCAAATTGTTAAAAATGGCTGTAGGCGCAAGTTTTTATTTGATTTCAAGGGGACCCCCAGCCTACCGCTAAAAATATGACACTAATATTCCTGCAATATTCAAAGGGAAATTGCCTTCCTCTTTGCTTAGCACACTCTGCACTTCTAGGCACCGTTTCCTTACAGCAGACTGGCTTTGGCAAAATGGGAAAACTAACATATGAGCACCTTGGGGCAGTTCTACCAAAGCACACTGAAGCCATTAGTATGTGCAAACTAGCAATAGACCAAGAATAAAAAAAGCTGGATACTGAAAACTGCACCAATGTGGCCAAGAAAAATATCAACTTGTAGTCTTTGCCATATTCCAAATAGGAAATGTTCATGGAGGCACTTCCGGCTCCTTCAACTCTGCTTACAAACGACTTTACATTTCCATGTTCATATTAACCCACTCCACATCCTGATGTTTCTGTTTTGCTAATTTGTATGTAAATAAATTCCTATTCCTAATAAGGACCTGGCTCCAAATTCACTCCTATAACTGCTAGCATCATGAGCTTCATTTGACTGTAGCCGAATGCTACGGGTGACATCACACTCTCTTAAGCAGACTTTTATTGGATGTCACGTGCAGTCGTGTCATAGGTTTACGAGAAGAGTGGGCTATAAATAAATAAAACTGTATTTACTCTGCGTTTATCTGGAACAACACTCAGTTTATGGGGTGCTTTAGGAGCTAGGGCAAGACAAGGAAATTAGCTTTGTATCAGAGCTACATTTAAACATGTAATTATAAATGAATACCTTTTTTAAAATGTACATGACAAGTCCATGGGAGTTAAAGAAGGAAATCGAGGCATGTTATTGCATTTTAGCTGGATTTTCTCCCCAGGTTAACAATTACATTAATGTGCAATGAAGTGTTAATAATGTATGGCTGTTAATAGTACCTCATGTATTTTTCATTCATTCCCCACACACTGGTGATGAGTGACATCAATAGCCAAAGCTGCCAAAGGGCACACTGACAGAGGAGTGGCTACAAGCATGTGCCTACGGTTAAAGGGCCATATTACACTACTTCCTGATGTTTCCTTGTGTAATAATGTTGTTTCCTAATTAATGTTGAGAGTCATCAGACCTTGTGGATGACTTAACATTGAATAATTCCCCTTAATAGTAAAAATTTCCAAACCCAGTAATGTATCTATTAGTCTGCCTGATAAATTATTTTAGCCAGTGCAAAAAGACATTAGCACAACATGATGCTATTGGATGGCAACACAGCTGGACATTTTATGAAGGGGGAAATTTGTAATAAAAAGAAACACAGTTAATACAGTTTCTAAAACAAAAAAACAAACTGGAGATTAAAGGGTCCATATTAGGCTGTTATAATGTTTTTTCCTCGTCATACATACATCAAACATACCTGGAGTTGTTTGGTTTCAATGTTTAACACACAAATGTTCTTCTTTTTGATCCCTTCTCTCAAACAGAAAACTCCACTGTGTTTTTAAACTCCATAGACCTTAACTAGAACAGTTTGGATGATTTCAACCCTTGAGTTTCCAGTCTCTACTGTACTTCAGATAAAATTTTACCTGTTAACCACTTCATGACATCACATTGTGGAAGAGAAGCATTTTGAGCTTTGGAGATGTAGACTGCAGGTTCAGTGCAATACAGTGTGAATAGGAGAGTGGCCAAATACTTGCTGGATATGATATTGATTATAAAATACATTGGCAAGCTTTCAATATATTTTCTTCGGATAAAATTGTGTGAAATAGTGATCGCAAATCCTATATTTATTAATTTATTAACACAAGCATGCCTACTCCAGGTTTAACATATACCCACTCAAAAAACTACCTTGACAGACAAACATAAGTAGCAGTAGAGCATACAGCCTAGAGTTGTCTGTCCAGCACTGTATAGTAACGTATAATTGGAGCTGAGTCAGCAGGTGAGTGATTACTGCACTGCCTTCTGGGATGCTCACCCTCATTATGATGTATTGGGCACCGAAAAATGGTTATTAGCGCTCTCGCTAACCTTGCCCTGGGCGCGGCTAATTAGATGGATTAATACTACCTGCATGCTCCAGGTGGCGGGCTGTCAGTCTTACAGTAAGGAGGTCCCTATATCACATAATGGCCAGTAGATTTACTGCAAAGTGACTTGGAGCTCTTATATTACGCAAAACTTTACTTTTGTGAGCTATAAACTAGGTTGGATTGTTGTTAAGCTACATCATCAAAGACATACCTGGGGTTGTGTTATGTTCATTCAGATATGCCTAAGTAATACTTTATTTTTTTGTGTTATCATGAAGAAGTAGTTTTCAAGTTGATGGCTACTTTTGCATTTTGTTCAATAGAGATTGTCAAATCTATTGCTGACATTCTCCACGTGATTCTAGTCTAGGTGCATGGAGCTTAAAAACACAGTGGAGCACTTCCTGTATTACCACATGACATCACAAGGTGGAACAGAGTGTTTTCTGTTTGAGAGAAGAGCTCAGTCTAAATATACAGTGTCTGAGTGTTAAACATGTGTGAATGTAACAAAACGCAATTCCAGTTATATTTCTGATGAGGAAACATTATAACATAGATCAGAAAATAGCGCAATATGGGCCCTTTAAGTGTCTTGACAGTTTTACATCCATGCGGTTCAAATGTCCCTTACCAAAATGGCTGCCAAGCTCTGTAGTCAATATAATACCATATCATTTCCTGAAACTCAGGAATCAGTTCAAACAGTTCAAACAGTTGAAAATCTCTATTGTCTTGAAAGAAAATCGCAGTTACCTTCTCGCCTTTAAAACTTATTGGTCTCTTAAGGTTAGGGCCTGTGTGAGGATTTCTATTTAAGCTCACATTAGAAAGTGAACACAGTTAATTACCCGTCCGGCAACAAACCTGCAATGATTTCCCCTGGTGGTGGTAAAAATATTTCATCTCAGAGAGGATTTGTTTTTCTAACCTCAAGCCACGAGAGCACGCCTAGTTTACAGTAGCCAGGCCTTTAATACAGTCATTGAAGCTAATCACTCACATGTAAAAAAAAAAAAAAACTAAAACGGAACACTACATTCAGTATTTCTGCGTTCTTCATGTTCAGGCTGCGCAGGTAATAAAACTAATGATTTTAATCAAAGACCATGATTGGCATAGTTGATTAAGCACGCTGCTAATTATGTGAAATCAGATGCCACAATGGTGCTTCCTCTTGCCCGTCCAATCATAGCACTCCTGGATAAGATCATAAAATCCATAATCACCTGGTCTGGACCAAATATAACATTGGCCCCAAGGGGTCAGTAAAGGAGCAAATAATTAGAATAGGTGGGAAGAATAGAGAATTTACTCCTGAATTTATGTCGTTGTGACATAGGGCAAGACACTTCACCCGCACAGCTTAAAAGGCCCACATATGCCGTTTTCTCATCTGTTATAATGTCGTTTCCTGGTGAAAACATACCTGGAGTTGTATGTTGTTTCACTCACACATGTTTAACACACAAACCCCTTAACACACAAGTTTTTCTCTCAAACAGAAAACACACTGTTCCACCTTGTGATTTAATGTGGTAATACAGGAAGTGCTCCAGTGTGTTTTTAAACTCTATACACTTTCATTAGATCAATTAAATCTACCTTTTCATGACATCACAAAATGGAACAGATCATTATGAGCGTTGGAGATTTAGACTAATAATAAAGGGTTACTCAGACATGTGTGAATGAAACAAAACACAACTATATGTTTTTGAAAAGCTAACAACATTCTACCATGGCCTAAAGCTCAAAAGAATCCATTTTGCATAATATAGGACCTTTAAGTAAGAGGTCTGTAAACGCCTATGGTGGAAATTTACTGCCACGTCAATGTCATTTAGCCCCATGGCAGCTGTAACGTCAGACGTTGTTCAGCCTTCCTAATTATATAGAATATTCACCCATAACATTGTTTTGGTTCAGATAGTCCATTTGTTTCTGGCTCAACTGTGTAGTAGTGTAGTAGTAGAGCAATCTAAATGTCACAGCCAGGCTTTGGCCCTAATCCTCGGATCACTGCAGGGTAAATGAGTGCCCACTTCCAGGAATGACCCACTCACTGTGTGGAGTATGTGTCAGGATCACCCCAACCTCTTGATTGTGCTAGTGCATGATCTCTGTTGGAAACACAGAACGACTGGTCAAAATCAATGTACGGACACCAAATACAGCATTTACAGTAATGGTTTTGCTGTGCCATATATTAGAAAATTTACCAATTATTTATCTATTGATACTTTGCAGCAGATGACATCCATCAACATTGTGTGTGATGCTAACTGAAGGCTCTGCTCTGTCTGAAGTGCTCTTACTTCCTTAGCTGGAACTGCAACAGATGAGCTGATCTGCATGTTTAAAAAGTCTCACACAAAATTACAGTCACAATCTAACGAGCAATAGCCAACAGTTTTTCAGTTAGTCACTCAACTTTTTTGCTGAAAATCAAACATCTAAACTTTCACTAACACTTTCCTAAAAATATGTTGCTTAAATCCATGTTTTTGTTTGTTTTTGAGATTTCACAAAACTTTTTTGGTCCTACAGGTCCTGCTTGTCTCTATGGATATGTTAATACTTTGCCTGAAATGTTCCAGAGGCATTAAATGTCTAAATCTACATTGCACTTATATCAGCACATACTCAAAAGTCCTTTCATGGGGATACATTCGTTTAATGCCATACAGTGGGACATTCCAGGCAAAGCAATCACACCTTCACTGAGACAAGCAGAATGCAGACCCTACATCAGAAAACTTACATAGTGCAACATTAATACAAAACAATAGTGTATATTCCAGTTTGGCATAATGCTTTGGCTCATCTTCATATATAAACATCGAGGAGTAAAAGTATCCACAGGTCATTCAAATTCACCTTTTGTCCCAGACTTCCCAGGCCTCTCCCACAGATAAAAGTCTCACCTCTCGTCTAGTGCTATGTCGCTATCTTTTCGGGGGCTCATCAGTTCATGGGAAATACGCACGGGGGTCCTTGGTGTTGGCGCGTCCATGATAACCCACGCGTCAGTCCCAGCTTTGTGTAGTGTCAGTGTCGCCATCGCGCTAAACCCATCATCACTACGGGGACGTGTCACAACTGCCATGTACTACTATTGTACACATGTCCCACCTATCAGACTATCAAGTCCAAGTGTCATTCTATCACTTTGTGTCTAATACAAAAAGTGAAAGTCCTTTTAATGTATTTATAGTAACACAATTGGTATGGGAAATTCTACTAAAACAACTGTTATTACAATCATACTAGGCAAAGTAGATAAAGTGCCTAAGGACACGACGGCTTTTACCACTGGTGACCCACTGTGGACCTGGTATTCTGAGTGGTCTCTCATCCAAGTATTAACCAGGAGATCAGACTTTGTCAAGGAAATATGGCCGTACTACTGCTATTGTTAATTTTGGGCTATTATTTGGGCTATTTTCATCCAGCTTTCATTTTATAAACCTTCAGTCCTAGCAAAAAAACATGCAAAATGCTGTATAATTTAACATTTGTGACCTTTTACAGTGGGATTATACATGAATCAATAGTGACAATGCTATTTATGTGTAAATACCACCAACAAAAACACAATTTGCCCACCTCAACACAACTGAGTTCTAATCCTGCCCTTCAGTGACCTCACAGTGTCAATAAAAAATGGCTTGGAATACTATTACTATTCCCACTGCCCACACGCGCGCCCTTGTCACCCCGTAAACACGTGTACATGCGTCAGGATCGCCGTGTCTCCCCTATGTATGAGCCTAATTAAATGATGCCATGATTGCTATTACAGATGGTACCAGCTACTGAAATCTACTCACACGAGCAGGTGGAGGTTCCCCCGCAAATAAACCGCATGAATCATCTTTCCACAACAATACCGAGCCAAGAAATCATAATATAATATAATTGTAATACATAATTCAGTCTAATCAAAAAATATCAGTCAATGTCTCCAGATAGGAACATAAGCCTGCGCATTACATTGACATACAGTTATTATGATCCATGTCTACTGGAGCTGATAGAGCAAACAGGAGCGTTTAGTCTTTGTTTACACACAGAATTACTCTCTATCCTCGTAATCCCCTTTCCTGTCCTAATGATTTATGGTAAGGCAGGCGAGTCCATTCCTGAGCAAGTGAATTTAATTATAGTTTTGATAATTGCAAATGTCGAAATCCAGAGCAATTGAGGGAAAAGGCTAATTAGCAGTTACAAGCTAATGATATCACTGAGAGAAATTATTTTTAGACGCTTATACTGGAAAAAGCTGTTGGATTTCAAAACATTTTCTTTTTAACTTATTAGTGATGGATGTAGCGTACCGACCAGAACCAGATTTGCTTAGCAACTGATACTACTAATACTACTACTTCTACTGTTGCTGACACTACTTATCTTGCATCTCCAGTTCTTCAGGAAAATACTAACTGCTACCACTACTACAACTACTACAACTACTACCACTATTACTACTACTACTACTATTACTACTACAACTACTACTACTACAAACAGTAATAATTCTATGGCTGCTGATACTACTAAACTCCTATAACTACAACTACAACTACTACCACTACGAGAAAAAAATGTATTAGAACCTTTGAAACCACTACTACTACTGCAACTGCTAATAGTACTGCTACTTCTGCTGCTGTTGACACTACTAATGCTGCTTCTCCAGTACTTCAGTAAAACAACAACTATTACTACAACAACTACTACTTTTACTACTACCACTATTTCTACTTCTATTACCACTGCTGCTGCTGACACTACTAATACTCCCTCACGAACTACAACAACTACGATTACTACTACTGATGCTGCCAAGAGGACTAATACTACCTCTCCAGTACTTCAGTAAAATAATCTCATTACTTGCTCTACTCAATACACTCCCCGTAACAGTGTATGACTTATGTCCATATGTGCTCCCCACATCAAACCTCCTCACATAAGTGCATTAGTAGCTCCATGTTCTCTATATGACTGCTATCTGTTCAGTTTACGGTCTAATAGGTCTCCTCTGAGTGTGGCGCATGGGTTAGCTGTCCGCGGGGACTTTCACTCAGTGCATATTGCCACAGTGTACGTATGTGTGTCTTCTGTCTTGTCAGTTCATAAAGGCTTGATGGCTCCAGCGGACCCATCATTAGATGGTGATCCCCCCAGAGATGCAGGCCCTCCTCTGTACCCATCCGTCCTGTTCATTACACTGGTGCTGTCAGAACCTCTGGCAGAGCTCCAGTCGACCCAATCCTCTCCCCCTCTCATCCTTTCCTCTCATCTCTCTCCTATTCTGTCTCACTCACTCAGTCGACACCAGCTTTAGCCAGTCGGAGGATCAGGAGCCAGGGTTGCCGTGGTAACTCGGTCCTATCCCTACATCGCCGTGTGGCTCATCCCCGGCTTCGGCTGCCATCACCTTTAAGTCGCACACATGTAGCAAGTCATGCTCTGGGTTTACATTTGTTTATATTGGGTTTTCTGTTCAGAGTCGAGCAGTTTGTCTGACCTTATCTTCCAGATGGAATAGAATAGAATTAAGGCTGCACAATATATCACAAA
>JACN01131867.1:0-16874 GCA_000787155.1 Scartelaos histophorus | reverse complement strand
TTTTTTAATTTTTTATTATGATTATATAATTGTACTGTATTACTTCAGGACACAAGTTGTAAATCCTTCATTTATTTATGTTTCCAGATATGGGCCCAGCGTTGTGTCTCTGAAAAGTCGCGACTCCAGAGACCAATGGGCGGATTTTAAAAAGTGAGTACTTTGTTTAGATGTTTGTGAGGCATGTCATAATATCATCATTCCTGTCCATTCTGCATTGTCCTTTCTGTTCCTACAGAGGGTCGAAGTCTGGGGGCAATCCAGTGAAATCTTCCAGAAGTAAAGACAATATGGCAAATTTCCAGCCAGATCCTCAGTCCACCAAAAAGTAAGTTGACAAGTGTAAAAGTAACCTACAGTATGCATCTTTTCTGAAGGAGGGTTTGCAACCTGCCTGTCTCCATGGAGATGCTATTGCTCTGCCTGTTCCAGAGTATAGCATTAAACCTCAATTATCTTTTAGTGTATTTTTGAGCAATAATAGCCAACTGAATAAATACAGCAGACAAATATAAAGCTCCACTGATTTGTATTCCAGAGTCAAACCAATGCAAATGTGCTGCACAGCCCCCTGACCCACCTCACAGCCAATCCCCCTAGACCCCTAATCAGAAAAATTGCATATTGCATTTTTAAATATCCATCCTTTTTACTCCTATATTTATTTTATGGTACACTGTTTTGTTTCTAAGATCAAATAAATGTGTATAAAAATCTCTTCCATAGGGTCAAGGGTCGAGACAACAGTGATCTGGAGAACATATTTAAGGTAGCTCTTTTGTACCCAGCATGCTTTGAAATATGACTAAGTCTAAATGCATAGCTCCCTAGTAGTGAGGTGCATTTACTTTTCAAAAGAGAATTATTACTTGTACCTGTGGGATTTGGAAGTACTGAAGTACTGGTAAACGCACTCTTCCCTCTTGAAAAAGTCTATTTGATTCGTGATAAAAACTTCATCTTACAAAATACTTGAATATATGACTACAAACTTTGTACTGCACTAGTACTGTTACTTGAGTAAATGTTTTGATTTACTTCTAAGTTTACAAGTGACAAAAGCTTTGTGTTGGTTATATGAAAGGATTTGAACATTTGTTTTTTGAAGTGCTCCTTCAAATTTAGTTACTCTCATTTTGTGATTTCTTTTAGTTTTACTTGAGTAATTCCTTAGACCATTAATGTGTAATGTGAATATAGAATAACTAGTAACTTTTTGGCTACTCTCATGCTTCTGCTCAAATGTCCTGGCTCAGACTCTGGAGAGGAAGATCAATGCGTTTGTGAGGGTCGAGCTGAGGAGGTTCTGTGACGTTCTGAGCGATGAGTCTTCAGTGCACTTGTCGGAGGGAGGTGAGGAGAGGCAGAGGAGCAGCGAGGCCTTCCTCAAGATCACTCGCTACTTCCTGCTCCAGATGAAACAGGAGGAGCTGGCCCACCGGCTGCACAGCCGTAAGACATGACACTTTAATACAATACAGTACACGTCCATAACTGCTGCTGCCCATTCAGCTGGTCAGTTAAAGAGCTCATATTACTCGATTTTCTGATCTATGTTATCATGTTTCCTCACCAAACACACCATACACCTTCACTAGAATCATATGGATGATTTCAGCCCTGGAATCCCTCCAGCCTCCACTGATCTACTCACTTGAAAACAGTTTACAACAGCACACGATGGGACAGAGCATTTTGTGCTTTGGAGATGAACACAGACTAATAATAAATCAGAATTAATTTGTGAATGAAACAAAACTCATTATACACCCTGTTTGCACAAAAAATTCCCAAAAGGACTGAGAACAGTCGACAGTGTTATTCAAACACCATATACATGATTTACTAGCAAAATAAAGTTTAGTTCCACTATAATTTGAAGTAAAGCTAAGGATTTCTACCTTTGGCCTAACTTGTTGAACTTGTTGGCCTGACACTAACTACGTGTCGTCTTCCTCCAGAGATACATTATCCTGACGTCTGTCGCCACAAACTCAAGTTAAACCTGGAGCGCAGGTATCGGTGCGTGTACGAGGGCGTAGCCAAAGCAGGAAAACCCGCCCTGCTGAAGCACGTCTACACTGATCTCCACATCACAGATGGCAGCGCCGCAGAGGGAGGGGCCAACATGGACCCCACCCCCAACCCACACACAAGCATCACACTGCACGACATCTTCACAGGCTCCGCCCACTGGCACGAGTCAAACAGGACTGTGGTGATGAAGGGCGTGGCCGGGGTGGGGAAAACACTGTTAACTCAGAAGTTCTGTCTGGACTGGGCTGAAGGCAGGGCCCACCAGGACATCCAGCTGCTGTTACCCTTCACATTCAGAGAGCTCAATGTGCTCAGAGACACACAGTTCAGCCTGGTGGGACTGGTCCACCACTTCTTTAATGAAACCAAGAAGACGCGCCTCCACAGTTTCAAAAACCTCAAGGTACTGTTGTCATATGAGGCACAGATTTGGCCTGCTGAGCACATATCATGAAAGTAGTGGAGTTGAGAACAATCTGAGGCACTCTTGAAAAGTAGAGAAGTATTAAAAGTCCTTTTCTGATACATGGACAAGTATTACTACCATTTTCACGACTTTCGCTAGCCTACTCTGTTCATTATCTGTTTGGCGTCATCCTTGAAGAGCACCTGTGTTTTATACCCTTCACTTTCTGAATCCCCTAACAGTGGAGTAGCGTAGTAGTAACACAATCTCCTAGAGGTCTGTGCTGAATCAAAACAGTGGGAGTCTGACCAGATTCTCATGAATTTGTGAACTGAGAAAAATCACAAGAATTCATCGTACAGGCCAGGTTTAGTTTCTAACTTGTTTGAAGGTCGATGTGTCTGTGACTTGATGAGGTCATTTTAATAGTTTTAGCTACAGAATTATATGTCTCCAACATTTATAATATTATACATTTTCCGATATCTCTCTCCTCTCTACCTGCAGGTGCTCTTCATCCTGGACGGTCTGGATGAGAGCCAGATCTCTCTGGACTTTAAAAAAATCAAAGCTGTCTCAGACCCAGAGGAGAGCGTGTCCATGGACGTGCTCCTGGTCAACCTTCTCCGGGGCAACCTACTCCCCTCTGCTCACATCTGGATCACCACACGACCTGCGGCGGCCAATCAGATCCCTGCTGAGTCTGTTTCCATGATGACAGAGGTTATAGGATTCACCAACACGCAGATTGATAAGTACTTTAGTTTGAAATTCAAAAACCAGTCCCAAGCTAGCGCCATCATCTCACACGTCAAGGCCACCAGAAGCCTGTACATGATGTGCCGGCTCCCGGTCTTCTGCTGGATCCTCAACACTGTCCTGCTCCATGTGCTGAAGACGGCCACCATAGAGCAGCTGCCCCAGACCCTCACTGAGATGTACATTCATTTCCTGGTGGTGCAGACTAAACTCAAACGCCTCAAGTACGACGGCCACTCTCAGACGGACACTGCTGGAGTCCAGAGACCATGAAGATGGTGCAGTCTCTGGGAAAACTTGCCTTTGAGCAGCTGCAGAAAGGAAACCAAATCTTCTACGAATGTGACCTGAGTGAGTGTGGGCTGGACACTGAAGCTGCTTCGGTGTACTCTGGAGTGTTCACACAGGTCTACAGGGAGGAGTCTGGACTGTACCAGGAAAAGGTTTATTGCTTTGTCCATACGAGTGTGCAGGAGTTTCTGGCTGCTCTTCATGTCCATCAGACCTTCATCAAGTCTGGGATCAACCTTCTGTCTGAGGAGCAAACAGGTTCCATACGCTCAAAGCTTTTTGGCATCAGCTCAGAGAAGTTCTACCAAACTGCTGTGGACAAGATGTTACAAAGCCCTGATGGACACCTTGACCTGTTCATTCGCTTCCTCCTGGGTCTGTCTCTGCCTTCCAACCAGAATCTTCTCCAAGGTTTGGTCAAACACTCTGGCTCTAGTGTTAGGTCACCTCAGATGACGGCTGAATACATCATACAGAGGCTGGGGGAGAACCTGAGCCCAGAGAACATTATTAGCCTGTGTCACTGTCTAAATGAGCTGAAGGAGCATGGTCTGGTGGAGGACATCCAAAAGCGCCTAAACTCAGGGAGGCCCATTAGAGAGCGACTGTCCCAGGCTCAGTGGTCTGCACTGCTCTTCATCCTGCTCTCCTCAGATCATCTGGAGGTGTTTGAGCTGAACAAGTACTGTACCTCAGAAGAGGCTCTGCTCAAGCTGCTGCCAGTGGTCAAGGCCTCCTCCACAGCCCTGTGAGTGTTAGTGCAATGTGTCAGTTTTCTAACGTGGAGGACTGTGGACTTGATTTTTTTATGAAGTCATTTTAGATCAATTATAAAATGTCCAAATTATAATATGAAGAGTATATTTATATAGCAGATAAAAGCACAATGTGTCTTCTTTAAGTCTTGTCAAACTGTATGTGTGTATGGGCAGGCTGGGCAGCTGTGACCTGACAGAGAAGAGCTGTGAGGTGCTGTGTAACATGATCAGCTCTCCGGACTGTGCTTTGACAAAACTGGACCTCAGCTACAACCAGCTGAGAGACCCAGGCCTGAAGTACCTGGCCAAGGCCCTGACGAGCCCCCACTGCAGGCTGCAGCAGCTCAGGTGAAACACCTCTCAGGCTTTCACTGCTTTACTTCTTCTGTACTTTTACTATGTTAAGCTTTCCACCTGTTCCTTCCACTAAAACATGCCTGAAAAGATTTAGATGCCATCCATGTACGGAACTCAGAGCGTCAAAAAGTAACATGGTGATCTAAATATATTATGTATTAGCAGATAATGCCCCATAGAAGTAAAAGACCCACATGGACCCGGTTGTGTGTTGTGTGTTGTGTGTGCTCCACATGTGCAGATTGGCAGGCTGTCAGGTGACTGAAGTGGGCTGTCTGTCTCTGGCCTCAGCTCTGAGGTCCCACAAGACCCACCTCACCCTGCTGGACCTGAGTCAAAACCACCCCGGCCCCTCCGGAGTCAAGCAGCTGTTTGCCCTCCAGAGGTCACCCGACTCCAGCCTGGAGACCCTCGTGTATGCATGGATCTCATTTAAACACTTGTTAACACTTGTTAGACATGTTTATAGCTTTTTAAAGGTCCTGTATGTTAGAATGTCCTGCTCAAAAATATACCTGGAGTTGTGTTTTGTGTTTGTTTTCACTCACACATGTTTGAGTAACCCTTTATTATCATTATCTTCACATCTCAAAATAGTCTCTTCCACCTTGTGGTGTCATGTAGGTAGTTTTTAAGTTAACACTTTCTTTTTACTTTGAAATGATCCAAAATTATGCTAGTGGAGGTGTATGAAGTACTTCCTGTATTACCTCATGGCTGAGAAGAACTCAGCCTAAATATGCAGGGTTTGTGTGTTAAACATGTGTGAATGAAACAAAACACAACTCCAGGTCTGTTTGTGATGAGGAAACAACATTACAACATAAATCAGAAAATAGCATAATATGGGCCTTTTGAAATGAAGTGTTGCCAAACTATTGCTATGATATTTAATAGGAAACATCCTGAGCAAACTGTGAATATACTATATGATTGTATTCGCTTGATACACTGGCATGTCATTATTTATGTCATTTATTTCAAAAGTGTGATTATCTCTGGGTTTTAGACTGAGGCCTGCTGGACCCCAATGGCTGAGACCACTCATCAAATGTAAGTACAGACTTTGGTTATATATTGTCGTGTGATATTATCTATGCACGGCACTTGTACGGTTTACACGTATTAGCACGTGGTTTTAATATGTGTGATTTGTAATCTTGTGTATTCGCTGCAGTACAGTCACAGGTCTACATTTACTCCATTCTTACATTACATTACAGTTGAGGATCTTGGAGTCTGCAAACGAGGATTTCAATGTTATCAAGTGTCTTTAAACATGCACACCAGCATTCTCTTAAATCTCATGCAAACAAAATCTGATGTGAGTGACCAGTGGGACCATGATCAGAAATAAATCAGACAATTTTGCCTCTTACATGTCATTGAAATAATCTTCCATCCATCCATCCCATCCATCCATCTTCTCCCGCTTAATCCGGCTGGGTCGTGGGGGCAGCACTGCCCATTACTCTATGCACCAGACCCAGACCCTATGAACCCCTCTGCAGGTGGTGACCCACAGGAGGGAGGGACTCCCTGCCGGTCCCTTGTTGTACACTGTTCATAGGGTGTTGCATGTTTTTGGTTGATGGGGGAAACCGGAGTACCCGGAGGAAACCCATCCAGACACGGGGAGGAAACATGCAAACTCCACACAGAAAGGCCCGGGCGACCCGGGGATCGAACCCGCAACCTTCTTGCTGTGAGGCCTGAGTGTTGCCACTCAGCCACCGTGCCGCCTTTGAAATAATCTTATAACTCCAAAAATATAGTGTTAATCAGATATTGAGTGTGCATCTAACTGCAGCCAGTATTTCTGCAAATATTATTACTATTGTGTTATTGGTAACACTTCAGATTAGAGCCCAAATGTCGTATAATAACAGGTGTAAGCGCTGTCAGACATTTCAGTAATAATATCCATATATTATGAGGTACTGACTATAAGAAAGTTGCAAGGACGCTGTACTAGGTGTAACAAAGCTGTAACAAAGTCCTAAGAGCTGTAATAAAGGTGTAACAAAGCTATAACAGAGTTAAAACAGAAGTGTAATAACTGTGATAATGGCCTAACACAGTTGTAGAGAATGTAGCAAAGGTGTAACAGAGGTGTAGTAGATGTAATAAAGGTGTAGTAGATGTAA
This sequence comes from Scartelaos histophorus, assembly GCA_000787155.1. Taxonomy (NCBI): domain Eukaryota; kingdom Metazoa; phylum Chordata; class Actinopteri; order Gobiiformes; family Gobiidae; genus Scartelaos; species Scartelaos histophorus. The sequence continues at coordinate 10,119 of JACN01131867.1, read as the reverse complement.
TAAAGGTGTAGTAAAAGTACTAAAGGTGTAGTAGATATAATAAAGGTGTAGTAGATGTAATAAAGGTGTAGTAAATGTACTAAAGGTGTGGTAGATGTAACAGATGTAACAAAGGTGTAGCCCAGTGCTTCTCAATTATTTTCTGTCACGCCCCCCCTAGGAAGAATAAAACATCTCGTGCTCCCCGCGTGACTATAAATAGTATCATTTGTCTATAAAATTGTTATAAGTTCACCACTGCATAACACTGTATCCTTATTAACGTATAAGAGAATAAAAAAAGAAATATGGACCAACTCACAACAAAGAACAGCTTTATTAAATGTAACAGGTACGTCACCTTATATGACGCCAACAAGGCTCGCTGGTTTACTGAAGCAGCAGTCACAAAGCGGGATGACGTCGGCAATATTCGGCACGTTTTCGCTGAAAAAACTCAAGCGGCTTCTCAGAGTGATTGGGGTGTAATGTATTTAAGTGACGCCTTATTATTGGGCTTCATGCTGTCCGTGCCAACATTTTTAGACACAGTAAGCACACCGGTCTTTCCTCGTCTCCCACCGTAGTCACAGTGAAGCCAAACGCTACATACGCTTCGTCATATTTCCTCGTCTTAGCTTTCGGGGGATTTTGGTTTGTCTCTTTATCTCCGTCTCTCTCCGCTCTCTTCTCATCCCTGTTAAATATGTTTTCATGCTGTCACTTGAGGGTCTACTACACTTCGTGTCTACACTTCATACTCAAACTGTGTGCTGTGTGCAAAGCGCGCATGCTCAGTGCAAACAAAACTTCTACATCATGGAGCGAGCGCCACTGCCCCCTAATGTAGTGGAAGTGCAATTGCACTTTATTCTAAGACAGCAAAAAATAAATCAAAATAAAAAAGCATGTTCCCCGAGGTCAAACACGCCCCCCTTGACGGAGCCTTGCGCCCCCCTGGGGGGGCCCGCCCCACTATTTGAGAAGCACTGGTGTAGCCTAAATGTACAAAACGATGTAGATGTTAACGATGACTGAAATATCATTATATTGTATCGTCAAAACTCTCACAATAATACCTGTCATAATATATCGTTGTTTAAAAGTATTTAAAAATAGGGAACTGCATAAATCATGCTCCTTTTCTTCATTTCAATGCAGAATATATGATAATGTGGTTATTAAGCACTTTTAAATCTGAATTATTTCAATTATGAGAGCAATGATTCACACTGAAGTCTTTTCAAAGCATTTTAAAAGAGAAAAGTATCATGTTCACAATCTGTTAGCTTCTCCAAAATACGTCCCTAGTACATGTTAAAAAAGGTGTAACAAGGTGTAGTAGCTCTGGCAAAGGTGTGCAGATGTAACAATGGTGTAACAAAGGTGTGATGCTACATGAGTTGTTGCGTTGCATGAAAGTTAAACGCTACACTTACCATTTCATCCCTGTCCATAAAGGGCCCATACCAAGTGCTTTGCCACGTTGTCGTCCTCAGATTTCACCCCTCTCACCCTGGATCCCACTACGGCGTACCGGTGCATCAAACTCTCTCAGAACTCCAGCCGAGCCTCTCACGTGGAGCAGGAGCAGGCCTACCCGGACCACGCCGGCCGCTTCGACAAATGCCCCCAGCTCCTGTGCTCCGAGGAGGTGAGGGGGCGCGCCTACTGGGAGGTGGAGTGGTCGGGGCCGGCGTTCATCGGCGTGTCGTACCGCAGCATCACGCGTAAAGGTAACACAGCAGCTTGCGGTTTCGGCCTGGGTCCCGACTCCTGGGGCTTGACTTGTGGCCAGGGGGTTTACACGGTCACCCACAAGGGCAAGCGCGTGGACCTGCCTTATTCATCATCCTCCAGCGGTCGGACGGCGGTGTTTGTGGACTTCCTGGCCGGTTCCGTGTCCTTCTACGGGGTGTCGTCGGAGGAGCTGGTTCACCTCCACACCTTCACGGGCACCTTCACCCAGCCCGTGGTGCCGGGGTTCAGGCTGCTCTTCGGCGCCACCGTGAGGCTGTGCGACCTGCTGGAGGAGGAGCCATCCTACGTGTAGAGTTTATACTTTATTCATTCTCCTCTAATCTTGTATTGTCTCACATTTTTTACTAAAACACTGCAAATTTCTCTGATCTGGCCAAGATTTTAAAACTTATATCAGGTTTTTCCGATACATTCTCTACTTATTAGTTCTGAGTCCGTTTAATTCTAGTCTAGAAGAGTTTATTTTAAGAGAATTTGTCAAGTAAAATGATCTTGCCTCATGGACAGATAGTTTTACTACTTTAAAGTAATTTTCTGATGATTTAAGTGTTTATATCTTAAATTTTTGTCAAGGATTTTTTGCATTAAAGTAGTAACCTGATACGTTAAAATATTTACTACCCATTTTGTAAAGCTGCAAATATTATGCTATTTTCTGATCTGTGTTATAAACCCTGCATATTTAGGCCTCTTAAAGAGAAAGCTGTTCCACCTTGTATAATACAGGAAGTGCTCCATTGTGTTTTTAAACTCTATACCCTCTTTAGAATCATTTTGATAATTTCAGTCTCGGAATTGACAATCTTTACCAAATGAAAGGTAAAAGGCAGCTGTTAATGTGAGAACTTCCACGTCATGACATCACAAAGTGTAACAGAGCATTTTTTGGGGGTTAGGTTTCTATAAAGCCTGATTTTACGCTCCGTGATTGAAAAGAAATACATTCAGCCCCCACTCAAGTGTATTTGAATTGTAAATTGTAAAAAAATGTACAGTGTTTTTTATACATTTATGTTTTTGGAAGCGTTTTATCATTACTTTTATCATATATTATCATAACTGATGTATTTTAGGCTAATAAAATGACACGTTTTAAGCAATAACAAAATAATATGAAATCCGCCAAGTTGAATATTGTGTCATATTAAAGCCTCGCTCTGCAGTATTTCAGACAATAAATGTATATATTTTAACGCTTTTACTACTTTGTCATTCTGTTGTTTTTAATGGTCAAAAAATGTCAAAATTGCCAAAAAACAAAATAACATTAATCAAGTAGAAGTAAAGTAAAGAGGGACGTAACATTTGGTTTATAGTTTGAAGTGAATGTAATCTGAAGGGCTAAACAAAATGCACAAAATACTTTCAAATGAGACAAACTAAATAATATCTGAAGGTGCGGAGCAAGAAATACAAAAGTTCAAATAATTTCATATAGCCAACATAAAACTTTTGTCACTTTACTCACAGCGGGAGGAGGTACTGTATATGACTAAAGTAGGAGTAAAAGTACGCGGTAAGAAAAGTACAATTTCTCGAAAAAGTTGCTCAAATAAATGTAGCTGAATAAATGGAAGTGAGCACTACCCTTTGTTCACAGACAGAAATGTTAATTTATTGACACTCTGAGCCTTCCCTTGCATTTCTCCCCACGCTAAGTGACTCCCCCTTCAGAGCGCTATCACGACACAGTCACCGAGCATCCGCGCAATGAAATTACTGCAAGTTTTGTATCATGTTTTTGTATATTTATCGAGCTAACATTACAAATAGCACCTTGGAGAGATCACTATATTACTCAAACATGCATGGATCACATCTAAAACGTCTTCAGGCATGTTTTAGACATTGAAATAACATTATAACATGATAGAAATCCCAGTTTTCGACGCCATGCTGTGGAATATTCTAGCAGGCAAAACAAGAAAGTAGCCCTAAGTTATGCAGATTTAATAAAAACCGCGTTTGGGCGAGTACTGGAGGCTTGGAAGTACTTTGACTTGAGTTTTCATTAGTCAAGGTGGTGAGGTCAGTTCAACCCGAGCAGCATGCACAGGGGGTTGCCGCGGCGACGGGCCTGTGTCTGCGCGGGGCATTCAAGGACCCGTGTCTGTGTGGGGGCATTCGAGGACGCCGTATCCATGGAGATCCGGCGGGACAAAGAGCACACAATTCTGCATGCAAACTGCGCCAGGCCCCAACACGCTTCAGCTCTCCAGAAAACAGCCACTGCATGAGAAAATGAAATGATCCCGAATTTGACGACCTTAAACCTCCAGAACGACGAGCCAATATCATTCTTTCGGAAAGTTTTTGAAAGAAATCTCCAAATTTACCTGTATTATTTGTTTGGCATTGACTCCACAAACTTGTCATAATAATTTTCCAGCTTCAGCTCCTTTCAACTAACAACAATCTCGTCTTTTGGGTTGCACCACTTTACAAAATGATTCCACTCTTGTTCATTTGTGTGGAAAAGGTTATGGAACATTTTATTGTCCTGTTCGGGAAATTTGAGTGATTCAACATTTCTTATCACTCCAGCTGATTTTTACAAACCCATTTCAACCCACCTGCACTTTTGAAGCTGTAAATTTGTGTTTACTGAAAGAATAAATGAAATGTGTGCATGTTTGCCCAGAATCCTCCCAAATAAAAGGGAAATAATGCTAACTAAATTTAACCATGAATAATGATTTTTAGTTCATCATCTTTAGGGTCTCGAGTAATCGTAAATGCATTTGCAATTTATATATCATTTCATTTAGTCTGGGTGCAGGGGCGTTGGACTTGGGGGGTAAATTGTTCTGTCTACCGAGGGCCCAGGGCAGGGAGGGGCCCCTCAGAAAATGAATAATATGCTTTTTTTTTATATAGAAAACATGTAAGATGATTTGTAACCAGGGCCTAGAATGTTGTGCTACGCCTCTGTCTCGGAGTAGGAGGTTAAGGTCATAAATGTTTTAGGAATCTCTATTATTTATATATTAACTTTATCAGTTTATATCAGAATCAAATTCCGTTTTATTGCCATGGTCAGTGAACAAAATTTGCTTTGGGGTTAAGATTTATACAGAGAATAACAATAAAAACTATGAATCAATCAAATGCATTAAAATAAGAAAAAAATACAATACAAAATATACAGTATGGGCAGAAACACAAAAGTGCAAAAGTGATCGTGCAAGCAGGTTAATAATTACAGCTGTTACATCACGTTAACAAGAGCAATCCGAGATTTCTGATCTCCGCCAAGGGATGACGTGGACACAGAATCCAGATCTGGATCCGGATCATCACCAAAACTTTACGGAGTCGTCCCTGCGCCAAGATCTACCTCTGGTGACGATTTCATGAAGATCCGGGCCAGTAGTTTCTGAGAAATCTCACAAAGATTGTAGATCCAGATCCAGATCATCACCAAAATTTAATGGAGTGGTCCTTGGGCCAAGATCTACCGCTGGTAAATTTCATGAAGATCCGTCCTGTAGTTTCTCAAAAATCCTGTCCACAGACAAATAAATAAATAAATAAATAAATAAACTGACTTGATCGCATAATCTCCTTGGTGGAGATAACAAGTCCTGCAAAGTGACAGAAGTCATAAAGCCAGTTGGTTGTGAAGAACTGTTCCTCAACAAGGAGCAGCCGAGGTTCTCTCAGAAATGATTCCACCAAACACTCAGATGGTCCTGTAGTGTATGACTTGCTTGGTCACAGTAGCTTGTGCGTCACATAAAACACGGTAATGAGGTTCAAAATAATTATAGTGGCAAATTTAAGAAAAGATTTGCGTCAAATATGGCATGAATATACAAATGTGTTTGCCTGGCAAGTCCAGACTGACTCTCTGTATGTTTTATGCTCAGGGATATGAGTCTGGTCCCAGTCTGTCGTGTCTTGAATCAGAAACAAGCATAACTGTACATTGAGATTTGTTTTGCGTTTTGTTTAGTTTTTTCAGCAACATATTTAAAACGAAGGTCACCCACATTTGCAATTTGATCTTTGCTCACTGATTTTGCAGAAATCCATGTTGTTTTTTCTTCAGTCCCCTATGATATTTTTCTTTTTTTATTATAAGCAGCCATATTTGTTTTGATATAGACAAACATGCAAGTCCCTGATTGGCTGGTTCACTGTCAATCATGCCCATCTGAACTCTGGTATTTGGAGTATTAGTACTGCCGAAATGTATATTCTGGATCCCTGGCAACAGATGTATATTCTGTACACACAAGCGAAATAAAATATGAATTATGAATCTGAAATACATCACATCTAGACAAATGATGGTAATAGAGGCGACCGAAATAGTCCTGACTTAAAGAGCGACTTGGATCCAGAACCTGACCTCCAGTGCAGTGACTTGGCGTTGGAGCCTGCTGAGACTCTCCAAAGCACTGGTCTGAACCCCAGCGCAACACAACAGGCTCATTAACATGCCGGACAGACACTTCCTCACACACACATCCGCGCGTGCACACACACACACGCTCAGACACACACGTCAAACACAAGTGTCAAAGTCAGGGCGCTACGCAGTTACTGTTTTTGCACCTATGTTTTACCTGTTTTGTCTAGTTTTTGTTCACATTACAGTTCCAAGCACTTTACTAAAAACTAACAAAATAAAGTAAAGTGAGTGAGAAGTGGAGTGAGCAGATCGTCTCGCCTGATTGGCTGCACCCCACTCCCTCTCTCTCTCCCTCTTCCCCCCCCTCTCCCCTCACATCTGCCTCTTTATAAAAGCACTGCTCCCTGGACCCTGTGCTCCATTCAGACCTGCTCCTCCTCAGCTCATATTCAGCTCCTCTGCTTCATCTGAGGTAGGACCCAGCCCTGTGCTCGCACCAGGGGCTGCTGTGATTGTGCTGTGATTGTGCTGTGATTGTGTTGTGATTGTGTTGTGATTGTGTGTGTGTTGTGGTGGGAGGGGCTGGTGGTGCACATGGGCAGCTTCACCAAAATGTCTTTGAGAGCTCTAAGAGACTAAACTAATGTATTACTAATAGTTGTAAGTTTGTTCCTTTATTCCAAGCTAATTTATGAGGTGATGGTGTAATAGTTTTTCTGCTTTTTAAATGTTATTGCTTAGCTCAAGTGACTGAATACAACATTTTTAAAAGCTATAATCATTAATTAAATGTATAAATAAATGCATGAACTAAAAACATATTGTATAAAACAATATGTTATGTGTAATTTTTCATGTACAAGTATCTAAGGAGATAAATGAAATACTCAAATACACACTACCAGTCAAAAGTTTGGACACACCCTCTCATTCACTGTTTTTATTTTTTATTTTATTTATTTTTAACTTTTTACATTTTGTTTACATACAGAAGAAATCAGATATGACATAAAGAATAATGTGCCAAAGAAAAAAGTTCAATAACTCCACAATAAAACAAAGTTATTTTACTTTTTTCTTTACTAAGGGAAGAAAAGCTAAATGGGAGAGAATTTCCAAACTTGTGACTTTTTTGACTGTTTTTATTTTTTCGGTACATGCGTTAAGTTCCTTCCCAACCTGAGACTGTGTTCCCAATGTGCGCAGAGAGAAGAGGCTGCAGCGTGGCCATGACGGAGCTGGAGAGCGCCCTGAACAGCCTGGTCCAAGTGTTCCAGCAGCACTGTGCCTCAGAGGAAGAGCCCCCCACGCTCAGGAGGAGCCAGCTCAGGGGGCTGCTGCACGACCAGCTGCCCCGCCTCATGGAGGTAACTCCCTACTCACAAATATACTCCATAACAAATGTTTTTGTTTTTTAAAATGTTGGTGAAGTTTTACTATGTGGCTGGACCATAGACTGGATGAAGAAGAGGACTCTGTGAGTGTGACTTCATCCATAGTGTTCAACTTCAGTCAAATGAAGCTCATTGAGACTTAATGTGGAGCCAAGTTCCATGTTTGGAGTTTGGCCACTGAAGGTAAAGCTCCTTCCCTCCTGCTACTCTGGTTTAGCAGGGAGGAGATGCTTAGCTGATGCTAATGCTAATGCTAATGCTAGCAGGGGCGACCTCGAGGGAAGAAGATGCCTGATTTGTCTGCTATTAGTGTTTATATCTTGATTTATTCAAACAATGTAGAGTAGGTTATTTCAAAGACTAAAGACTAAAATGAGCCTGACAGCAGTAGTTATGAGGGTTTTTTTAACAGAATGTTAATTGGAGCAAGAGTCAATTTGGAACATGGTAGCTAACGGGATAGCTGTGCCCATTAATCTAAACATATATACATATATACATATATACTGCTAGGTTTAAACCCTCCTAAACATTATAAAATACAAGAAGAAAGACAAGAGACTATATACATACATATATACATGTGATGGCACATGTGACTCACACAGATAATCCCATAACTGTTTAGTCACCAAGAATCAAAACCTGTCTAAATGACACAAGGTGATTAACTAATAAAAACAGATGACAAAACCTTTATTACGTTAAATGAAATCTTCATTTTCCATAAATTGTCTCTGCATTTTGGATGGGGCTTTGTTTTTTTTTTTATGTTGATGTGGTCTTAAGTAGCAGTGTTAAAAATGTCAAACAGTGGAGGAACGGTGATAAAACATGACACAGTTATAAAGTGTTATTATTGATTACACTGTTTTTAGGATTTTAAAAGGTTTTTTGCGTAAAGGTAGCTATAGTTTTTTTCATGTAAAAAAAATGTAAAAGACACTTTGGCTCCATATCGTGGTTATTTGTACTATATACTGTGCCAAGTATCCAGTAGGGGGAGCCATTTATTACAACGTGTTCCTCAGATGTGATGGTGCTGCTGGTTCTCCACACAGCCTAGACCCAGAGGCACAGCCATTGGGCAATGCACTGTGGTCCTGGAGATGGATATACTGATGTCACAGATGTATGTGCCTGTATATTTGTGCTTATATATACTGTGTGTGTGTGTGTGTGTGTGTGTGTGTGTGTGTGTGGTGTGTCCGCAGCACGCTTCAGACAAAGCCTCTCTGGACAGTCTGATGGACAGTCTGGACCATGACGGAGATGCTCACTGTGACTTCAACCACTTCATGGCGCTTGTCTCCTCGGTGACCGTCTGCTGCCACGAGTTCTTTCAACACCACCATGGGCATGACCACGGGCACGAGCATGACCATGGGCACGGGCATGACCACGGGCATGAGCATGATCACGGGCATGAGCATGATCACGGGCACGAACACGGGCATGGGCATGAGCATGGAGATGAGCATGGGCACGACCATGACCACGGGCATGACCACGGGCATGAGCATGGGCATGACCACGGGCATGAGCATGACCACGGGCATGAGCATGACCACGGGCATGAGCATGGGCACGAGCATGGGCACGAGCACGAGCATGACCACGGGCATGAGCATAAGTAGGCACAGCCCCAGTGGCGCTGCAGCTCTCGCTTTAGGGCTTAGTCGGCCTTTTGCTGCTTTGGCTGAACCTGCAGCCGTCTCATCCTTTGTTTCTATTGTCAGATACATTTGATAAAATTATGCAGTTTAGAAAGATGAAAAATGACCTTTTAACCATTGCATGCTGCATGCCTGACACAAAATAGACACCCAACTACCCACAAGCTCTTGGGTTGCATCTTGGTACCATTTTATAATAACTACATCTTAATTAGCCTTAATAAAGCATGAACAAAGCATTACATAATGACTTATTATCATAATAACTTATGTAATAATGTATTTAAGAGGAGGGTTGGAGAATTCATTAAGTCATAACTGAGCCTGAATTATTCTTAATAAGTATTCATGATGAATGAAGTCCATACTTTCTTAAGGCTAGTTAAGGTGTATTGTTTGTGAAGTGTTTTGAATTGTTGTATGTCCCACACATTAGACGGGTCAAGGCCTTCTCTCTGCATGTTTCTCTGAAAGAGGCAAATAGTTTGAAGCAAATAAAAATAGATTTTAAAAAAAATTAAGTGACTCTTATTTCATTTATTTAATAATATTTAAAAAATTCCACAGTTCTTTTGCCACCTGTTAGAAAGTTTTGCCCATGTATGTGATATGTAATATTTGATTTATAATTTGAAATTAATGTAATTGTAAGGACAAAAATATTAAATAATGCACAAAATCTGGTAGTTTCAAAGGAAAGCGTAAGTACTTCAATAATATTAATACTCAAGCAGGAGAGTTTCTTTAAGAAGTTACTCCAGTAAATGTAACAAAGTACTACCCACCTCTGCTAATAAAGTCATCAGGGTGACCTACAGCACCCTCTAGTGACTCTACAGGGAGAAGAACGGTACACCACCTGACTCCTGCCGAAGATAAAGAATGTGCATAACTTGTGGGAATAGATAAAAATAAAAAGAAAAGAAATTTGAAAAAAAAAAAGTTGATGTCA